>SJOL01008723.1:577448-678954 GCA_004794785.1 Opisthorchis felineus
ATATATATATATATATATGTAATCTTTACAGGCGGTGGTTTGCTCCGAAATTGAGAAGAACGACCATTCACCAAAATTGATTTTTCAGCCTTTCGCTGAATTCTCTTCAGGAGAAAACAACCGCTAGTTGAGGGCGGCCTTGAATTTTTCATTGATCATTCTGTCCGAAAATTACAGCCGACTACTATACCTCTGTCTATGTTTACTTCACTGCGCCCCGAAAATATCCGGTGCTCAGTTGCTAACCACAGATATACAAATCCGATTCTTGTTCAGAATCCTAGAGAAGTTATTTTCACATTTAATTATTAAATGAGCTAATTGATGGGATGATTTAGCTTTGTATGGTGGGAGCTAAAACGCTCTTTGAGTTTTTCACACTGCTGGCACGTCCACGCTTACACCTCCAATTAACCCTCCTCAACCTGATATACATTAAACTATTAAACAGCGAACTGAAACGTTATTTGAGCGATAAATTTGATTGACGCATATTATGGCCCTGTTTAAAAATGGTTTACGTGTAAATCCGTAAGGGTGAATTTGACAGTATTCCTGTCATAGGGTGACAACCGCTTATCATACTGAAACGCTTTCTGACACTGGGCCCGGATGGCCCAGTGGTAACCACTGCGGAATTCCGTGTCAAAATACAAACTATCTGCTGAACCATGCCTTGCAAGTTGAGTACAAATGTCAGCCCATCTACCAGAGGTTTAAAAGAATACTTTGTCTGGACAAACACACTCATTTGCATATCTATTCGGTTTTGACTGGACACTCACCTGGAACCTAGCTGAATCTCCCCTTATGATGTTCTTAAGTCTCCAGTCAAAACCAATTTGACACGCAAATGAATGTATTTGTCAAAATCTGTCCAATATGAGTTCAAGTAGAACACAAGGCTGACTGAAACTCGGAACCTTCACTTACATGATGAGCCCCAGGAAGGGTGAAACCGTTCGTGCTCTGTCGAGGAGTTTTCAGTAACCCTATGAATAATGTATTACGTCTGTGCAATGTATCGCGATATCTTGAATATCGTACCAACTGAAACATGAGGCAACCTAACATTCACTTGCTTAAAAATCTCACAAACGAGAGATGTAGCCGGGTTCCCAGCGAGTCTCCCGTCAAAACTAAACTGATATGCAAATCAGCGTATCTGTCGAAATACTTTGCTCAATTCAACACCGAAAGTCCACTTTAGTGCCCTCCGAAGGGACTGGCTGATAAGAACTAAGTGACTGATTTCAGGATAAGGTTGTGCAAACTTAGCTATCTATTCTAAGTAGAATCTTTTGTAACACGTACATGGCACCCTGCTGCAATTCCAATTAACCACTTCAAGATGGTCGTCTGGGTAGTTGGGTATCACGTGAAAAAACGGGGTGAAGCTAGACGAATGGTGCACCTTCAGTATAATGACTCCAGGTCGGATGTATAGTTATGTAAAGTTGGTGTAAAGTGCATACGGCAATCTGGCGTTATATCGCACTTAACATTTCGCACCTCTATGCCTTCCCATTTTTTTTATTTTTGCAGCATCAACAAATAATGCGTTTTAAAGAGGCTCACCTAATAATAGATTAGTTGTCAAAATAAATGTGCAAATGAAACAAATTACAGTACTGGAAAATAGTTCATTTGTGATTAGTCTGGCAAAAAGTACCGGAACATGTCATCCTCATAAGGCTCTAGATTGGTGGTTCATAGACACAAGTACAAAATTTTATACATGGTGAGGATGAGATACCGCCCTCAATTACCTACTACACTATTTCTTCAGTCTGCAAAAATGCATCCAAACTGGAAGAAATGTAACTACCTGGAGCACCGTTTGAGAAGTTGCCATTAAAGGATAAATAAATATTTTGCAAAACTAAGTTACAAAGTCCACAACGAATACGCCTCATTTCGTGTCTGTAAATGATTTTGTTGTGACCAACTCTGTATTTAACTGGTGCAAAAAGATACTTTTACCCCCAAGCAATAAAGAAGGCTATTTGAAACTGATTGTTGTATATCACGGAGTTAAGTCTTGCGCGGGATGTTTAGAAGTAATCTCCAACAATGAGGAATTCAAGTAGTTCTTGGAAATTTATTCTTAAATCGGACCCCCAAAATTGCTTCTTTACATCAGACTTGCTATAAGCTCAAAAGCCGTCTTTACGCAATGAGGTTTTGACATTCTTACTTCGGTATTATAATATGAGGTCTTTTAACCTGTCAATATTGGAAAATATTTTTTCTGCGTTTATTCCTGCTACAATTTTCGCCAGCACATCTTTTGTGGAAGTCCATACGAAACTCTGATGTCAAGGAGCGTTTTTTATAATTGCGAACTGCCAAGTGAAGAGATAGGGGGAAAGAAACCATCTCGTTATTTTGTTGCAGGTCATTTTGTAGCTAAGTATATAAGTGAAAACAGTTTTACCTTCATTTTTTACTAGTTTGAAACTTTTTGTTCGGAAAATCTACGGCACATTAGGCTGCGCATGATGTTATGAGGGCTTGCTGACACCAGTAACATCAAGCATATTGAAACTTAGGAACCGCTTTTGAATGTATGCATAGATTTACTTGACAACTAGGTGGACATAGTTTTATGTTGGCTTGTCAGAGGTTAATTTTTCTTTCTTTGGATGGATGGTGCACCCGATTTCATTCTTGCGTACGTTTTCTGATTTTACAGCAGGATGGACAGTAAACGTACTTGCTTTCATTTCATTTCTTTACCAAAGATGAAAACGGTTGATAAAATTAATACAAATCAGATTTTTTTATGTGACCTAATATGTTTTAGCTAAAGCAGATTTATTTTCGTCAAAGTGCACATAAACGAAGCAGATCTTCTCTGATACATTTTGCTCTACACGGGCGCAGAAAAATCAGCAGCGTTTAACCATGTGCAAAATGCATGCGACGTTAGTCTCAATCAGCTTGAAAGCATAGGGCAAATTTGATTAGAAATGTGTCGTACAGGAGAATCTGTTTTTCATAGCAATACAAAACGAAGCGATCTGATTTATATAATGCGCTAGGTGTCAACCAATTCATATATGAATGAAAACAGGATAGTCACTATACTTTTCACGACCGTTTAGAATTCTGGCTCACTAGGTTGATACATGTCTTGAGATGAGATCCTAGGCTTGTATTCACAAATCAACTTGACGACGTTTTGAGAGGCGTCCATTTACAGTAACTGCGCAGGGCAAAATCTACTGAGCATTTCACAGTTTTATGACGAATGCCTCAGCCAAACCTCTGGATAAAACGTCTGTACAGAGTTCCCACTTACTGGGGATCTTTCAGTTTTGGGATGAGTAATCTTTAGAAACGATTTCAGGTAAATAATACTCATAAAAAACTAGGTTCAGACAATATATTGGTTTGCATGCTGATTTGTCCCTTACCAGAAGATGTTTTTGAGAAGAGATAAACCATCAAAAAACCCGTTTCATTTCGTATCTTTTTGTTTACCTTTTATTGTTGCGTATGAATATAAGAGACCACCCTTGTGATAGAATAAAGTTTGCCAGAAATTCAAAGTTACGTATGTACCGTGTAGCAATTTACATGTGATTTTTATCGTTTTTATAGTCCCTCAGGAGAAGACATCACTGCTTCATGTTTTTAGTCCCAGTTTCATTTAAAAACTATTCAACTCAAGAGCATATCCATGATCATTCAGCTCTTATCCGTTTGTTTTCAGGTTTTATTGCCTTAAAGGTGAAACCGAAAGGCATATGCAGATGGAGAATATGACTAAAACTACCTCAGACTGTGAACTAATAAGAAAGAGAGATACTCAATTTGACGGAAAAAGTCGTTGTTTTCTCGAATGCGGTAGCCTATTGCGTGCAATTAATTTCCCAAATTCTCTGAAGAGGAAGAACCGATAAGTAGCACTAACAGCCCTTCTTGCCTAAATTTCACCGCATTTTGGAAGTATGGTGGTTTTGCGAAGAAATAATGAATGAAGTGATGACGTAACGCAATTCAGCTTAAGTCACCCGACTTGCTGTTTTTTTGGTCTGTGGAAACTAAAACATGCGTAGCAAAACGCTCACTCAACATTTAGCCCCACAAATTGAGCATAACTTGCAGTGAAATTAGCAAATTTGGGAAAAACCAATGCACGTTCATCACACGGGCTTTGCTTAGCCTAGAAAAGCCTAGCACATTGGAAAGCTGACGGTTTGGGACATAAAGGTGTCAGATTTGTGACCGTTGTTGGAATTATTTCGTAGCAAAAATGGCGATCGCGGAGAAATCAGGATATTATATCGTGACTTTGTACATTTTTGGATAAATTGGTGATCTTATGAGTTGATGAAAATTCCAGGAACCAAGCTACAGTGTTTAGTTCAGATATAGTTCAAAAACGCTATCCACAGAGAACCGACGGTGACGAATGAAGTAATCAGTGTCACTTACAGAAAAGTGTTCAGGTACTAACAATGTCTCTCTCCGGTGACTTGAATTCGAACACATTTAAGTCTGATACGTAAAAGGTCCATACAACATTACAGAATTAACTCCTGGGCAGAAGTTGGAGTGTTTGTACAAAAGACAGATTCGGTCACAACAGTGGCCTGCTTGCTGAGTAAATTGCTTTACTAGTGTGAACATGTTTCAGTTAAATTCTTCCCGATTTTTTGTTGGGCAGGAAGTTAGGTGACTTTGCTGCTTTTACTTTTCTCTCTATGACAATTTCGCAATCGTAGTTCGACCGGAAAGGCTGCCACTGCAGCGTCATTTTTTCACATCAGTCGTTTCTTTGTAGTTGATCTTAGGTCAGCTCACCAAACTGAGCGTAGACAAGTTGTTTTGATCTTAAAATAAAGGAATATTGAATGCTGCATTCGGATTGCTGGTATGATCAGCCCAAAAGGCCGTTTCTTGTTTTGGTTTCTGTAGTGACTAAAATTGAAACTCAGAAATCATTTTTGGTTATTAGAATTGGAAACGTAACCCTGGCATGTAAGATGAAGGCAGGCTTTTGTTTAGCGCTAATGATAGGATGGAATTTTTTCAGAGGAGCATTATTCGTCTAGGAGTACATATCACTCTGACTGATGCACTACAATCTTGATACTCCTAGGTCCTCCGAACAACAAAGCCGACGGAATTCCTTGCAGTCTAGTTGACCTTATTGCTTTATAAAGAGAATTCCATCCCTTTTGTCGAATCCGATCGGTAGTCAACAGTAGTACGATCAGGGAATGCGGGTGCATCCTATGTCAGATTGTGGTTTGGACCACAGCTCGAATTATTGCAAGCTAAAGTAAATGCTTCGATTGGCCCACGCACTGCATTCGATGGAAACCTGGCAACGTGTGTATAATTGGATAATTCATCTCAATTTGAAAAAGCGCTCCTAAAAAATTATGCAAAGTATAATCAATCATTCATTTACTCAGTCTGAACCACTGCTAAGCTTGATTATGCAGAATGTTTACACATGCATCCATTCACATTCACAACACTGAATGCTGCACATATTTTTACAGAAGCCGTTCTTTTCCATTTTTCTGTCCGCACTGGTGAACACTTGCACACTCAACAGATAACGTTGGCTAGCAGCAGAAGTATAGTCAATAAGTAAAGCACAATGAAAGGCTTGAAATTCGGTGCTAATGCTTTGAGTTCCGCAAAACTTTTTACTCTCTCGCATAAAGACACTGATGATTTTCGGAATGGTGCTCCGACGTATAACATACAGGCTTAGAGGTAAGCGCTTGAAGAGTTCCGTCGCAATTTATCGCAGAGGTGAAGTCATGGCGACAATTAAAAACTGAAGAAATTTACCTGGGTGTTCATTATATGGATAAATGTGTTCATCGAATACGTTTATGCAGATAACCAGGGAACACAGACCTTGCGTTTGTTACTTACATGTTGCTCGTGTGTTAATGCAACACCGTTGAAGCTCAGAGATGATGTGGTTCACTTTTCTTTTCAGTTATAGCTTACTGTTTTAATATGAGTGAATACTTAACAATTGCATGTATAGGAATTGCTTTAGTGTTACTATTGAACACAGTCCATTGGTTTGTGTACACTATGGTGTTTGTAGGTGAGAGAAATTTCACGTGAATATTTGTTTGTGGCTAGATTTTAATTTGGTAGGTAGCAAGTCACTGAGGTAGATGTCCAAACTGGACTGTAAGTAATCCCTTAACTGGGTAATTTTAGAACTAGGCTAGCCGTTTTCATTTATAGATGCATACGCTATAATCTTGTTTACATACGCGGAGGCAAGATATTTAATGTGCGTCACAAGAATATATCCTCCCCCCAAGATCGTCGGACGTGATATGACGCCGCTATAGTTTCGCATTCATGGCTCCAAAATTAGGAAAGAAACCACTGTTTAATCACATTGAGGCTTGAAGTCCGAGACCACTAAAATACGTCCACCACCTGGCCAGCAATAAATGACCAGCTTATTTGTATAGACGTATTAGGTTGCTGAAAACTCCTCGAAAGCCCACGACAGGTTTCGACATATTGGGACTCATCAGGTAGACGCAGTCCCCAAGTTTGCGTCAACCTTTTGTTCAAATTGAACCCAAATTGGATAGATTCCAAAAAAATACACTCACTTGCATATCAATTTGGTTTTGACGATGGGCTCGTCTAGAATCTAGTTGAACCTCTCGTTTATGATGCTCTTAATATAGTATTGTTTTTATTCTCAGACTTGCAGGCGAGCTTAGGAACATCATAAACGAGAGATGCAGCTGGGTTTCAGCTGAGTTCCCCATCAAAACCAAATTGATAGGCAAGTTAGTGTATCTGTCGAGACCAGGTTATTTGTTTCAAATTTCTTGGAAACCCTACCGATGCTCAATCTAGTTTACAGTGTTTTTAATCCAGAGTGATCTGAAAGTATTTCTCTTCAAGAAACAGGCACATTTCAACACATATCGCAAGGACCATTCGATCCGTAGTATCCCAAGTCAATAACATAGTACGTCCCTTTCCAGGTAATGCAAAAAATTATTAAGCAGTGCAGGTAATGCATTGAAAATTGAGTTCTCCCAACTGTGTGTGCGTTCAGCAGTACGGTGAAATAATTTGATGCCAAACTTATCTGCATCGCAAGAGGCGGGATGCCTTCAAAGAGAGGTGTTCGCAAGAAAAGAGTGATCCAGTTACCCTAGCTGAAAAGTGTGCTCATGCTTGTGACATCCTAGATTCAACGGAAACTTTTGCCATCCTACTTGAGGGTTAACATCCGAGGGTTCTTGACTTGAAATTCATTTAACTCGTAAAATTAATGCACTGGTGAAATTTAGCATAAGACCAGAAAATGCAACTGCTTGTGACGGGAATCAACCAACTCTTGGAAGTGACAATGCAGGGCATTTACGCATGCCCGAAATTCCGCCACATTACTATACGGACAATTTCGTCTGAAAATTACCGCAACTCACATACATTTTATCAAGGCCGATATACCGAACCTAACCATACTAGAACCGCTTTTACTCATGCACCCTTGTGACACCGTAGAGATCAATGTCACAACATTCCGTTAGAAATTAGGACAAAGTAAGTACAACCCAATCAAAGGAAAATATCACCGGAAAACGTGTTCTAGAACATGCCACATTGACACACTTGTTAACATTCACTGTTTCAGAATACCCTTTGGCGGGCTTGCGCACGTCGACTAATTGGGTCTCTTGCAAACTAATGACGAAATACGGCGGTCAAGACAAAAGGTGAGCGAGCAATACTCTATCGGAAAGATATCTCCACAAAAAGCGGGCTTAACGCAACCCTAATTTTTTGTTTGTTTTTATCATGAATGTCTTTTTCTGATTGCCAAAAGCAGAATGTGGACATCATCCGTTTAGTCCAACAGAGACATTTGTCTCAGGGGCACTAAATTGTTTCACGGTCTTCCGTTCTCCATGACGACGGTATTCAATTTTCCCCACCAACTGAACTGGACAGTCCAGAAGCAAATTTCCCCTTTAGACCAGTTAATGTCTACCACGGTTGTTTGGTGAAACGCTTCAAAAGCTAGGCCTGAGGAATGGTGTCTTTCAGGGAAAACAATCAACCCAATCATAAATGTCTGTAGTAGATAATTAACTGGCCATTAGAGGCGTACATTAGGATCTCATGAGGATTACATCATCGCACTGTTAAAGTTGGTCCAATAATGAGCATTTAGAGATTCGTTCTTCAGAAGGTACACAAGTTGTCGACTTTAATGGATCCATTGATACAAATGTTGATCGTGCGGAACCAAGCGCTATAGAGCGTTAAATATGAGTTGGAAGAGTTATTCCCATCTGAGACCGTTTCTACTGCAACCAGCCGACATGCACGCCAGGGATAGTATTGATCAAATTAGTCAACAAGTAACTTTATGTGCTAATTAGAATGCTCTTGCTAATATATATATATATATATATATATATATATATATATATATCGCGGTCGCTATATAAAAGCCATTGCTGTAGAGGGGTAAGTAGCAGAATGCTCCTGCCTACTGATATTTTCCATAATGATATTACGATCAGCAACTTATTGCCAGCCTATTACTTCAAACCAGATATTTCACCAAACGAAAGTTATCTTTGTGCATAGATAATTAACCTCTAGTGCGATTGACACAACGGGACTAATGACCAAAAATTTTCCGAACAAGGCTTGATTTGAAAACATTTCAGAGTGGAATGTGTCATAAAATCCTAATTCAGTTTATGCTGTGAAAATTTGCATGTGGCTGTAATGAAGTATTGCAGTTGGCGTTTTTGGGAATGTACTGCATCGTGGATGCTCAACGAAAATATCCGGGGTATGGAGCTTTTACTATAAAGCCATCATATTCTGGAATCTCTGCTGGTAAGACACCAAACTTTTATGTTTTTTAAGACGCTTCGACCTATTGTTTTTAATTCAGATCCCCCAGAGAGCGTTAGTGTCAATCGAAAACCAACAGGTTTCATGGGAATGACAGTGGTTTCTGTTGTCAGAGACTGCATCGTTGGCAGCAAACTAACCAGAATCATAAAACGTTCGTAGTCATACATCAGAATTTCTCGTGTACTTCACTTCCAAGAAGGATAAATATGTACACGTTATCTTAAGCAGGTGTCCGCAAAATCCACAATGCACTTATCGTTCCGTAAAAGGTCAGAAAAAAGGAGTTGCATTCATACCCAGGCAGCCTCAGTGAATTTTCAAGACCCTTATGAAAGAGATACCTCTAAGGAATTACCTTCTTGATAGTCACCCCACCTTTTAATAGGGTGAAATAAATGAAAGTCACACTTACGCATCTTAACATCGACAAGGATTTTGTCATAGGAGAGTCCTAGATTTTGACCTATGATAACCTAAAGATAACGCAAATTTTTTTGAATGATATTTGTCTTCGGAAAGGCATACATTGGTAGGATTACCTCCAAAATAGGCTATTTTAAGTTAGCTGTTTGAAACTTAACTCAGTAGTGAACGCCTTCCAGACATTTACGCCTGTGAACAACATAGCTTTTCTTTCACCTTCTGAGTTGGCCTCTTATGGAGGAGTGATTCTGTTTATGAGAACTCTCCTAAAAATGAGTAAATCAAACAAAACGGTGATTTTCATTCGAGATTAATTAGGGGCAATAACTTTTGTTGCCAGTGTCCCAAATAAAAGAATACCCACAAGACTTACCGTGAATTTCTCGATCAATTGTCCATAGATGTGAACGGGAGTGTGGAGCTGGAACAACAGTCCCTCTTGGCTGTTTGGTAATTGCATTTTCGCGATGGATAGATATCCATCTTTGGAAGCCTCATTTTCGAAGGCAAAATTTTTATCAAAGCCTTCCACAAAGTTTTGGCCGACAAGGAGGGAAAAACAAAGGAACAATAATCTACTGTATCGTGTGCCTCGCATGGCCCACAGTACCGAAGTAGAGTTTTGTCCGAGGGTGTCACAAGCCGGCTGCAAAAATTTTATATGCCTATTGCACCATCTTTATGGATTTCAGTTTACCATACGTGATGCATGCGGTGTAATGCCAGGCTCTATCGTCATTGGTCAGTTTGGAATTGTGCCACCATACGGCTACCACACAATGTGTTCTAGTGTGCTGTGGCCGGCACAGGTTTAAAGGTGGTATGGGGCATGGACGTCATATTTTAACATACATAGGCAAGAATACCACCAGGAAACTTTGGTTAGAAAAGCGAGAATTATTTGAGCTACTCTCCCATTTGTCGGGGTCTTTAGCAGTTTCAATAAATAAGTGTACTTACAAGTCCAGCCGCTGAACACCCCATAATAAGAGATCGGCGAACAACAGCATTTCACTCTTGATAACCTGGGATTTAGTCTTCTGGAAATATCGCTAAACTTATTCGGACATCAGGGTATTTTATTTTTAGTGATACCACTGTTTTTTCTTTATTCATCGGTGGAACGCCTCATCATATCGCAACATATCTAAACATTTAGGAAATATAACGGCGAATGTGTACAGCTACTTTTGAGTGATTGTATCATGTTGAATTACATTGTCTTATTGATTATTCGTGGTTCATGCAGCACGTATGTGTATCTGATTATGGGCTTGCCGGTAATACTAGACAACCACCTCTGGCGCACTCAGTGAAAGAGTATCACGAAAGATAGATACAAGTTATTTTCACTTAAGTAGATCGTCAACACTGATTCAGTTTGCAAATGAGTCCCCAGTATTGTATATGTTGAACTTAATGTTCAATTATTAAACAAGAATGATGAACACATGGAATGAAGGCCCACTTGAAGGGTCACAAGAAAGGGGGTATTCGTAATGAACTGTCAGATGATTTCATTAACTCAATGGCATATGAAGAGTTTCATTGGCACCTGCACATGCCAGTACTACAAGGACTCCAGCGGTCGTGAATTATTCTGCAAGCCAAAAAGCTGTTTTGTTGCAAGAACATAGGTATATGCTTGTGTCTAGTTCGTTCACTCACCAAAAGATGTGGATATGCTTCGTCCATTTGCTTGGTCCGTTCTAATAACATGGCAGTAAACAGTCTAATAAACGTACTTAGTTGACAGCACAAACGCAGCTTCAAGTGGTTTAGCATCAAAATATTACAAACCAAACGTGCCTTATAACGTCACATCCATTTTTTGAAAAAGCGATGGAGAGTCAAAACAAGACTAAACGCTGAAGACCGCCGTAGCAAATTTATCGATTTAATTCAACCAAAACGGTAAACAATGGTCTTTTCGTATCATTTCATAGAAGCTATTCCCGAAACATTCCACCATACTTCGTATATCGGGACTATATAACTATAGTCTGTGGAACAGCGTAAGCTCTTCTTAGCCAGTTTGTGGCTGTTCCTACATAATGACGCATTCATGAGTTTTAAAAAACGCTGACACTACTTCGGTCACTTTTTACTTGCCTTTGGGTTTGGCTGAATCCCAGCATTTCTAACTAGTAAACTTTTCTATCGTCTTTCGTAAAAAGGGATGTGGCATTTGTTTGAACTTTGTCCATATTCTCTGCTTTTTATATATCCTTTGCTATACACAGTTGTATTTCTTTCAGTGAGCCCCTGTTGCTTCAATACCCCAAGGATATTTATTGCGGGCAGTGTTGCGAGAAAACAAAGGACAAATGGGAAATAATTGACCTCAGCTTTGAACAACGATGTAACAGATGACCCTATCATTTCGGTCGATTATTTGACCTGTATCGTCAGTTACTTGAGTGGTGGACGGGTTTCCTTCTCTTCGTTGTCCATTTGAATTTTCGGCAACTAATCCCGGAACAGATCTATCCGAGACAGAAGTGAGATAGGAAAATATGTATGCTTCGAGTTTATTAGGGAATGCTTACAGCCACCGACTGAAGTCGCAGCAGCTAAGTCAAAGTGTCGTCAAGCGAAATAAAACAGCTTTCAAGTGTTGCTACTATGCGCACTTAACATTACGATAATTCGAGCTGAAATATATCATTCTTGGTGTAAGCCGGATTCAGGTAGGAGGTCGTGGACACTAAGTTAGAGCCTTGGCTGTAGAGGATACACTAGAGAATCTGTTTGTACGTTCCTGTGTTCCACAAAAGATATGCCGTTATTTTACGTAGCACTACACGGTACACTATACCATTATGTATAGCTGAAATTGCGTTGTTATGCAACCTTCCTACAGTAGATCTGGTTTAGGTAATGCTACGCAGAAAACCTAAGATCCATGTCGCCTGTGAATCAGTTATCAACTTTGTTGGGAAAAACTGTTTACTTGGATTTGTTGTTTTCCTCTCAAAACAAAAATAACACTATGGAACCCAAATAAAAATTTTGCCTATGCTCTAAATTTTCAAAGCACTAGATGTTGAGAGGTTTTTCACATTCACCAATAACAACCTGGTTCTCAGCCTCTGGTACAGTTCAGAAGTTAAGCAGGCAGATACAAACATCCGAACTGATAGATATTTCCTACAACCCCAAGTCTGCTTGAAATGCCAATTCTTTGGAGAAAATTCAGTCTTTCTGGTGCTGTTTCCTTCAAAACGACAGCTAACTACACTAGTTTGGCTGTGTGGAAAAACCCCTTGCCAGTCTGTAATTGCACAATTTTCGCAACATATGGATTGCATGCACATATCAGGGATATCTACCTTAATAAATTACGAAATTTACTGCTCTATCGTAAACAAAAGTTGAACCAGTCAAATGGGCAGAGTAGAAACCAATGCTTTAGGAATATAAAAAAATCCTAAGACAAGTGGATTCATTCAATTTAGAATACTTTAAACCGTTACGGTTGAAGATAGAAATTTGCTTAAGAAGCGCCCATTGGTGAGATGCATTAATGTACATGAAATGTAAATCCGCAGGCACATCACGAAGATCCAGAAAAACAAAATGTTATTCAGTAAATATTTATAAGCAGCAGTAAAACTGGTAGGTAATTTAAGTGAAATTACAAGTTCACTGGTAGAATTCATTCGGATGTGAATTTTAAAAGAAATGTACATCCGAATCATGCCATTTGTAAGTCGGTTTAACTTCCACTTCAGTAATGTCCACAACAATAAACATTCTCACCCTTATATCCAGTTTTTTATCTGATAAAAAACGCCTCCAGCATATGGATGCAGCTGCCGCAATCGAATTTCTATACCGTGCAAATCAATAACCCTAAATCTTTGCATCTTTCTCAGTTCCTGTTGCCAAGCGCGCAAGTAAAAGCAAATCTTTTTTCCCGGAATCTTTTTCCTATAGTGCATAAATAAAGGACAGAATAATGCGCTATTCTTTTGTGGAGCTGAAACAGTTTTCCAGTGAATTTTAGCATTTGAAAAATATTATATATAGATAAGTGAAAAGCAAGTAGGGTAAGAATACAATTCTGTTCTAGTAGCATTCAGCCCTGAAAGACTCGGGTGGAGCTGAAAAACCTGAGTGTTATGTTTAGACGTCCAGGTACCCAAAGGTACTTCTGAAGGTACATCCGGCAAAAAAACTCAAACAGAAATCGTGTTTATAATCGAAAGTCTGGGCGACCAAGGAGCAACTTATCAAAGGAGACGGGGGATTGAGAAGGGAGAAAAGAAACGAACGAGTGCATCATATAGCTTACCACCCTCTGGAATGCAGATGAGTCTCTTATGAAAGCCAAATTATATGGCGAATCGCGCAAGACTGGATTTCAAGTATTGCGCAAATTTAAGGAAAACTCGGGCGGTGTGCTTACCTAATGAGCCGCAAAACATAGTAAAAGGAGTTGTGGTTTGTGGAGGCGTATTTGGCAACCTAGTGAGTAGTGAAGAATTTGTTACCTCTTCTCAGCATTAATCTGAGTTGCCGATACAATCTAGCATGAAGGCATTAAAATGGAAACTTTCTAAATCGAGCGTAGATGATCTGGTGAGTAAGCAAATTTAACAACAATTTTCGGGTGAAGAAACGTGTCCACTATATTTACCGCGTGTGCCTTGCCTATGGGAGAGTTTACAGGTAAAGTTATCTATGCAGTTTTGGTACAAAATTGTGCGCAAAGGTATTTAGAAAGCCTATACAATATCCAACCGAGAATTACACCCAATTCAAGCTTCCAAGCTCCACAAGCCAGTTAGTGGAATCATGATCTAGTAATGGTCAGGACAAAACTGTCAAACAGCGGACCGCTTCTTCCAATACCGGTATGCCAATCTGATCTGCCATAATACTGCGTGAAGACCTCATGTGGATGAAAGTTTCAAGATAAAATCACATTTTTACGATAACATCCTTCAGCTGATGCATGAAGAACAATTAGTCCTGTGGAAATCGTGATAAGGATGAAGGTAGATAATAAGGATTCCTTGTTAAACTTGTTAACCGGGGCTAATAAATCAAGTTCGTACACGAACCTAGACATGAATAACGTGCATGTTCAAACAAACTCACCGGGTCATGTCAAAGGAGTGTTGGAAAATGTGCGCAGTTCTGGTTGTCAAGCCTTCAGCCGGATTAATTCACAGTCGAACCGAGCCTTCAGAATAGATAATAGGATGGTTTGCATTTAAAAGGCGCATAAATTTCTTTTGAATGCAGCATTGTTAGCCACCTTTTTCCTTATCATGGGCACTCTCAGTTGCCTAAAACAACCCCCTGGAGATGTTTAGCTGTGCTGAATTCTGAGTAAAAGTAATAATGTCGGACGTCCATGTTTCGTGCTTAGTACCTTGAAAATCTATCTACTGCGGATAGCTGGACAGCTAAGTTAGAAATCAATATTAAAACACTTGTTTTGTTTCTCCTTAGAACTACAAACTTTGCGTGGATTCAGTCGCTGGGTATCATTTGGTAGTGCATGTCAACTGTACCGCTCTGTAAGGAGCACACCAGTGGACTGATCGTAGATGCGCATTTCTCATCGGACGTGCCTTCTCGAAAGCATTTGAGGTTTGGTACAAACTCCAAGGAACGAAATGAGCGGTTACATTTCAGGGGCTGTTTTTCATGGGCGTTTTCTCTCTAGAGAATGCCGATAAAATAAATGTGTAAAACAGTTGTGAGCTCACTGGGAAAAATGTCCTGGGCCAACTTTCCAACCGTGAGAAAAATATACCACTTAGAGCAAATGGCAGACAATACTAATATTTTTCTTCTGGAAACTCATCAAGGATACCATTACAGACGCAAATGTATACAATTATTCGATCGCTCGTAAGGTTTATCAGTAGTGCTTTGTCGAACTTTCACTCATGCATACTTTGTCGTGTAGTTACTGTGATGTTTTTTTTACTTTTTGAATGTTTTACTAACGGAAGGGATGATTTGTGTAAAACATTGCCGGCTTTTTATAAATTATTCAGTTTTTCTCACATACTATCAATACACCTCCGAAATTCCGACATTCTGCTTATTATAAATCCGTTCAGACGAAGACAACAAATTCTTGCAGTTTCCGTCTATCGATCTGTGGCAAAGCACATTGTCGGATGGCAGACGATACATCAAAAGTCTTGAATTGACCCTGTTTGACATCCTGAATTTTATTGACTCGCTTCTGTCGTGCTTCTAGCAAAACAGGATTGAGAGCAAAAACTTTGTTTGTGACCGAAACGTCGGACTATAAATCATGCTTCTGCTGATGGTTGTCGAAGTTGAAAGAACATTATCTGTTCCGACACGATGGGACGAAGCGGCTCCCGTTGATGCCCACAGTTCTAAATCGATAACGTTTTTGAGAAACTTTACAACATTATGTTTATTTTTAATCTCTCTCTCTCTCTGTAACGGTTAGCACAAGCGCTTAAAGATTAAAAACGAAACATCTCGATACCATTCAGAATGCTTAGACTCACCGACTCTTTAAAATTACACTTTGTATTTACAGTGTGATACCACATAGTGAAGTCTTGTGGAACATGCAACATAATCTGATGGGAATGCTTCGTCACGTCTTTTTGGGTTTACATTCTGGGTGGTTGACTAGACCTTAAGACGGGCTTTAGCGACTGAAATATGAGAAGAAAAATTCCATGAATTTATGTGTCCGGTATGAAAAAAACATGCTCATGTCATCAAACTGCGCAATTTCCAAAAAGTAATCGAGGAGTTCAAGGGACTGGTTCCGGTTGTCATCTAAAAACGTTAATCAACCACTGCTTGGGAATTCCAACTCCAGATATCTGGTAGCTGGATTTAAAGTGCTCATCCTGGAGCGGCTCATTCTAGATGCACCCGGGTTATCTTGTTTGATCAGATGGACCTATTCGCGATGTAACCCGTTTTCCCTCATGACTAACGATAAAAATTTGTCGTGCACTAAATTGACTAATCGTACTTAGACAAAACGACGACGTTTTGTACAGAAGTGACGTGAATACAAATTCAACAAATTCAACAACAAATTCAACAAATTCAAAGCCATCCACAGCAAAATCAAAGTGTGTCTAGCAATTTCAAGGTGTCGATGCGCTTACCTATACGAGAGTTCCTGCCTTAGTGTCTAGTCGGTCTATTCGACCAGTAAAGTCACTGGATTGACGTTTGAAGCTCTGGGCAAACTAATCATTATTTGGTCACGGCTAGAGAGATTGAACAAGTTGATAAATTAGTGCGTGTGCCGACCAGAGATGTATACGACTCCTGGGCTACCAGACCATTCACCAGTAAAACTTAAAAAATAATCCTGGATACAATAATTGGAGTACATTTGTAGGCAGGTGAAGAATGCGCGAAAGTTTATTGCTCATGTACCTCATCCTAATGTACCTCTGTGAGAGAACATAGTTTTATATGAGTGTTTAAAAAAGACTACCAAACATTGGGCCCCAAACTATTGGTCTGACTCGTCAAGGAGTCCAGTCAGTCGTCTTCTTCTAGAGCAGGAAATATTACTCCAAGCTCAGTGTACAGAGTGTACTTGAATTCAGCAATTTCTCCCATGAACTGCAGCGAGCAGACAATGATTAATCATCTGTCCTCTTCATCCCGAAAATAAATTGGAATATTGACATGGGAACGACACATGACCGTATCGGCTACCCGGGTGGTTCATATCTACTAATCCGTTAAATATGGACCGTCCTGCAGTTGTTTTCAGGCTGCCTGTTCAACTGAGTAGGGTTTCAACAGTAATCTACTGGTAGTACTAAGTTTTCGTTGCAATTTACGTCCTCTTCTCGCAAAACAGCGCAATTAACTGTGGAATTGTCCATGCTTATGCTTGATGACCCTTTCGTGATGAATTCCAAGAATATACGACTGCATAACATTTTACGCTGACCTCCGCAGTGTAATCCTATTCAAAAGCAGATCACTCAATCTAGATAAACACTACAGATCCGCCAATCTTTCCAAGCCTACAATCTAGGTTTTAGATACTTGTCTCTGGGATTTTCATGGCTATTTTCCGTAAAACGCGAGACGTGCGAGTTCTTTTTGTTTTACACTAGCACACTAAAAACCAAGCACACAAATCCGCAGTGAATGCTACCACTTGACCCGTTTCGCATAACAACTTAAATGAGCGATTCGCCACAGACAGTGCACCTGTGCTAAGCTGCGTCGATCTTACTGTTCTCCATGCAGACACTACGGTCTTATGATTTTTGCACCTGAAGTTGTACGTTTGCCCCCAACCTGCAGGGGGCAGACAAGATGCGATTCAAAGCAATCAAGTTTTTCTCTCCAGGTTTCTTTTAATTACCGTTTGGAGATTGACTTTTTACTATCACTGGTATTTTTGTTTAAAGAATTCGCTCACCAGACCCATGCGGAAGACAAGCTAAATTCAGAGTTATATTATTTCATCTAGATTGTGTGGAAGGCCGGACGTCAGCACTGTGATGAAAAGGTTTAAAATTATGCGGAAAAGTGGTAAATGGGGCTAGTATGGGGATGGTGAACACTTTAATTCAAGAACTTTGCAAGAAAATATTTTATTATGTGATCGTCGGTTCATGAAAACTTGTATCTCCACAAAAACCAGCCATAAGCATACAGGTTGGAGTTGCGCTTTTGAATCATACTAAAACCCCGTACACAGGTTTGGTTTACATTAATCCAACAAACAGTCGTAAATTAAGATATTTCGGTTCAAATAAGGTCCCATGTATGGGACGCAGAAATATGATGGTCTGCGGTACTGATAAAATCAGTTTGAATTTTAGCAGCAATAGCCTTAGAAAAGCAGACTGAGTGACACGTAAGGTATCTTATTTTACAATAGCAATATGGTCTTTTCATGCAGCCTTTTTCAAGTCTACAGAACCTAGCCAAGTCTGTGGTCTTTCTTGTCAAGATCACAGAGTCTAGACCAAAAAGCCCAGTGTGGATGGACGTAGAATGGGGGTTTTTGGTTGTTCTTGTGTGTAAAACATTACTCGTAAAATTTGGTGGAATGAGATTAAGCATTAGAAATAAAAAGGTCCTGTTTAATTTCTACAGTTTGCCATAGATAATTGGGAAACTGAACACAACGAAGGGCAAAAATGAAACGTTACTAAAAAGAAGTGGATATCTTCCTCTTTTCGAATGATAAATTACCACACCTCTTGACACCTCTGAGCATCTACTGCCACCGCGTGCTCCTGATACTATCAGACACATACGCCCAAGGAATACTAGTGTGCAACGTATTTACAGTGACAATAAGTTCCTCAACTTTTCAGGTGCATACGTTGGAGAGTTTAGAATTGCGGGTGCTTCGACAACCCTGAAATAAAATGTAGCCACCAATTGGACTCCGGACGATTACAGGAAAGCTGACGAGCAGTAGCTACGCTTTTGTCTAACGTTACCTACAACATTACTAATTGTTATTAGTATTTGTTCAACTGTAACACCGTTTATGTGCCTAGTTGCCGTACCACCCAAAGGAAGCACGAGATCTGGGATACTCTCAGGTTTTCCAAGCCGAGAAGAGATCAGCCGAAATGAAGAGCTTATGTGCGAACCACGGACTTTCTTGTCATCAAGTTCAAACCATACATTCTGAGCTACCTAGAGCTCTTAGATATAATATGAACACAGTAGCTAACAATATCAAGCTATGGCATTGTTTCAAACATTAAAGTCGGTTGATTGAGTCAGAAATGTGGTCTGTGTCCACTGTAGTACAACTTAAGGATACACCAAGTAGTCGATGAGCTTAGGCTTTGAAAAACACCAAACAGTTGGTTGATGCTACGCAGAATGTGGTGGAAGCTGCGTGGTATATAGGGAGAAAACCCACCATTTACAAAGGAACTGTTTAAACCATTCTACTAGAAATCCCTCAAAAATCGGGCATTGAACAGGCCCATCTCCACAGCCGTTGAAAGATTCATGATAGATGGCAAAGTTCAGTGGCATAATTCCTTAGCTTTCGTCAAGCTGTAAAGTAACTTAACATCAGTGAATTGTGAGGAAGAATACGGAGAAATCAAGTTTTTGTACAAAACACTATAGACATCTCTATGTTTAGAGCCATTCGCAGTCTGAGTTCAAGACATTGGTAAACAACAGGACTGAACTGCTAGGCTGAAGCACGCCACTGATCAAGCATCGGCAAACGTTTTAACTGGCTTTATTTATAAGTATAAGTAAGGATGACAAATAAAAAACTTACCCTCTAGAAGTTTGGAGTATTTACCTTCATGGAATACAGATGTGTATTTAAGAGTGCGATCTACATGATTTTTATGCTAGAAGAAAAAAACAGTGATATATTCAGAGGATTTGAATCCGGGACTGATTTCGCAAGTCAGTAGATAATACAAGGATGTCTCCCAAAAGTCAGTGTCTAATTTGGAACCAAGAGCAGATACAATAATACATTAGAAAAGTTTAGCCGGACTCGAATATCGTTACTGTAGCAGTGAAGAAGAACGCTACTGTTACTTGTAGCGTTTGAATAGCACTCCTCAAACATTCGCGTAGCACAGGCAACGGGCAACTTATCAGCTGTTCAAAGGATCAAAGATGCAGAACACCCAACTTAAGGACGACGTCACAAAGGGTGAAGACAACACACTTAGCCGCACAAAATGATTCTGCGGAAGCGATGGACGCGCGGAACCCCAGCATCCAATATATTGCGATTTTTTCTATACCCAGATGAATAAAACAGGGAGTGAAGAACACTACGACGTAATTTTGTCCTCTCCTTGGAAACAAAGGAATTGGACACTTTTCTTCTCTCTCATTGATAACGGCTTCACTACAAACAGTCCTTCATTTTGGTATACGCAGAGATTGCAAATTTATTGCGAACAAACAAGTTTCCTGAGGGACAAAATCGCTCAGTTGAATAAACATACCTGCAATAGAAGAACGTCTCTTACATGGAGATATAAGTTCAGACAAAAAAAGACTACTACTGCGGTTCTTTACAACGCACGCTATCTGGTGTGACACAGCTTTACAGACGAGTCCGTGGGTATACCCAAAGCAAAGGGAAAACAACTCAACCCATACCAGCTACATCAGCTTTATTGGTGATTAAACGTTTGGACTCCAAGTGTCACGCTGGGCGAACAGACCAATGACCAGAACAGATGACCACTGGAGCGTGTAAGAGTTTGGGGCGACACTAAACAGACGAGTGAATAAGTTGAGCCCACTCTGGTATTGTTCACAAACCTGCTGGCAGAGATACAAAGGAAGAACAAGAAATTGTCAGCAATCCCAAAGACGAAGACAATGGGAATTTTGTGAGGTGATTCAAATCATAAATTTGGTTAAACGTGACTAACAACATACAAATAGGTCCACAGGAGACTGGCACATTGATAAGTGAGGAGAAGTTCACAATAAAATTTCAGGGTTCAAACAACACTTCAGCTGTCACGCTTAGAGGCATTTTGACCATGGCTAATTGTGTGCTGTTACACAAACGTTCATCAGGTGTGTCATGTGGATCAGAGGGCTTAGAAAACTTATTTAATCTTTATAACAATTAGTGTGACCACAAATGAAATAAAAAGACCAACTCCGAACAACTAAGGATGGTGCAATGAAATAGATGTAGGTTCAGTTAAGGTTTGATGACGGATAAAAAATAAATTGGAACCAGGTAGTCGAATCTGTGAGGTGAGACTAAAACAGTGACCTAGCCTACAAGGCAGTCTTGTTGCATGAATTCTCCTGCACATGAAAGTGATCTCACCATTCATGTTTCCGGACGTAAAATGCGTAATTAAGAAAACTGTGGCTTTTATCTTCTGGGGACTATAAGACACCGTGTTATTAGTATATTAACCTAGAAAGTGAATTTAAAGAAGATTTATTGGCATTGTTTGAAGAGGCAGCCACTAAAACTCTTTAAAGGCAGGGAAACAGAAAATAAATTGAAAATGCGGAGTTCGCTGGTGATCTTTACAGAGTAAGCAACCAAGAAGGTCAAAATTTAAAAATAGTACACCCTCATCGTTGTTACTGTGCTTATTCGTTAACTTTACAGGCAACTGTTTTGAGAATAATCACATTTCACATTTGACTTTACCTCCATGACAACAGAAAGACTGCACTTTTGTGTTGTTCCTAGAGTAGAAATTGACTTGCAGCACTTCAGGACAACCGTTAAATGTTCTGACTAGTTATTAACACGATTTCCCACAATTATGCATTCAAAATGGAACTGAAAAATTTACTATTTGACAGTTGTGTAGCACATGATTTGATAGCTCTGGGGGGGGGGTGAATAATTGATTTTGCAATTATCAGTTAGGAAATGGTGCCAAGACAGAAACTAGTGCCTCATGTCTTTCACAGGAATGGCCTAACTACAAAAACAGCAATAAAAAATTAAACCATAAAAATATTTTGCCGTATATTTTATATCAGACACCCTCATGTGATTCAGAGAAACAGTGGCATGGACCTCCTAAAGACATTCAATAAATTCGGACCAATCATCATTAGAATTAATAGAGAGGAGCTCGCATTTGCATCTGGAGACGCAGTTATTCAGATATAATAATTGCGTTGGTGCTACGGAAAACAAACTACAGAGAAGTTTCCTGTGACATCTTAATTCAGGGTTAGATGGAAAGTGGCACTGCTAATATGACTAAATGCACCAACTGTTTCAAAGTCAGTTTAGTTTTATTGCAGACTCGTAACACATTCCACCTTCTTCAATAACAGCAAAGCACTTTAGGAGGTGGGTGGCTCACCAGCCAGTATTTTTCAACCTTTCGCAATGTGATTATTACGACAGACGCAGTTTTCTCTTAATCCCCCTCAATCCCCCACTGATCTGTTGAACAAATTATGGGCGGTATCGGTTAACCTATCAATGGTATTTGTATTCTATTGCGCCTAACTAATTCATATGTCAAACATTGTACCTTCGGCATGTCTAGGTGAACAACAGCAACCATGTCATGTTAGACAAAATTCGTAGATCTTACATTTGACTTCCAGCTGAAGCGTATATGGACAACTTTTAAATATCAAACATGTTTGCAGCCTAAATTAGAAGAGTACGACCATTCTAGGGGAAAGAAATATTTTTCAACTGTAAATGATGCCTTCTTAGATACTTTGGAACAATGAACTGATTTCACAAAATGCACACATCTAAGGATGAGCAGTGTGTAAAATGAAGACATGACAAGACGTATGAACTCAGAGCTTGCAAAACCCCTTTAAATTTCGGTTTACCCCGCTTAGACTTGTGACTATTTATTGCTGGCGGTTGCAATGTTTTGCGTTCCAAATGGCATAAGGGATGTCCCTCAACTGATGCCTGCAATGCATCAGCCAGGCAAAAGCATTTGAAAAAACTGGAGGTCAGTGTAATTAGTCCATTTTTCTTTTTGCTTTCGGACTTATTAAATGTGTATAGTATTGTAATGTCAGAATCTTAGATAAAGCATGACCAACTAACACTGTGCATGTCACAAGTTCAAATACATGGAACAAAACGACAATACCGATAATACTGTGGATTACCACAACCTACTTAGAATTATTCCACCAACAATTTTTGGATGACACTGGTTTCCTATGAAGTACACAATACACCCAATAGGTCTGAAGGTATCTTGAGTGATAGATAGGAAACTAATTGAAAGTTCGGCGTCTTTGTATTTGGTGTTCACTACTGTAAGTAAATGATGTACTTGTTGCATTTTTTTGGATTTCCTTTTAATAACAACGCTAACGAGATTACAAGCACGTGAAAAGCCGAGTGCCTTCTTAAGCGCTTGGGTATCCTTCTACATAATTAGCGTAAGGGGAACCATAAGGCAGCTTGTCCTATACGGATCTCGTTCTGTTTTCTCTAGACCTCCTAGGACAAGATCAATTCCAGATGACTAAAACCGCCGCTGAATGTTAATTTATTTACGAGTGTTACTAAGTAAGCCGGAAACCTCAGACGGTCAGCTTCTATCGTTAATTGGATAGTTCCACAAATACTTGTTTGATGATTTACTATCTACCAGCTCTCTTATTACAGGCCAGCTATTCATGCTAGCAAACCTTCTGTCCAGCGGTCAATTTTGTACAGCTAAGGTATTGAGTTACATCAATGAATTCTACTTGCTTTTATACCTCCAGCATTCTAAGCTTATGAATTCTCCAAAATACTATTGGCAACTGCGTCTCTTGGTGAACAAGTAGGAAACCGATAACTCTATAAATAAGTGACTAATGCAAACTTGGCATGATGCTCTTAAAATGATATCCACCGAGTGAATATCTGTACATTCAAACCACATCCATGGTGCTGCTTCTTGGTCACGTATAAATGAGAAGGAAACAATGTGAGTGCATTTGACTTGAAAACGGAAGAAAGATTTCTTGTTGCCTGAAATAAAACATTCCAAGTGCAACTTTCCAGGTAAACGCAAGAGGGTCTGCGGTTACAAATAACTATTATTTGCCCTGAATTAGTCAAATTTTTCAGTCAATTTTACCGCACAGACGAATCCAAGACGTCGATAATTTTTACCCGCCTATAAGTTTAATTGGCTTCTGGACATGTGGTGGCCGGCGAAAATTGTTACGTAGATGGATACGCAGCCGATTCCCTTACAGTTAATCAGGATAGCAAGTGCGATTTCGCGTTTATGCATGCCTATTGTACAATTTATCTCATCCGTCTCAAGCGTATTTTTGTCAGCAGCGATCTGTCTGGGTTAACGGTCTAACATTCCAGGCCGACAATGAATGCTGCCTCTTATAAAGCCCGGAAAATACAACAGCAGGTGTGCAGCTGCTTCAGCGCGACATCCGGCCATTCACTGTGCCGTACACGTTCATGTAGAATAGGAAAAATATTTATTCAGAATCCGTTGTGCCACATGCATCTGGATGTGAAACACAGGACTGCTCGAGGGTGTCAACTTATCGCTGATCCAAGGAGTTACAACCACCCAATCGATTTGGTTAGTACGCTAAACATAATAAAGTAACCCAAATACCGGTTGGCCGACATATGTAAACATGTGAAAATGAAATAACATCTAACCGTGCACTAGCCACTGATGGTTGTTAAACAGGCGTTCACCCCAGCACATAACTACCGGTGAACCCGTACAGTGTAGGCTTTCCGGCACCCAAGTATTTTTAACAGTTCGTCGTTGTTTATTCTGTTCGACAACTGTGAACAAGCTGTGCGAACAGCAAGGTTATTTGAACGCTAATCGTTGACAGATTATCTTTAATTTCCAAGGTTAAGGTGGAGCACAGCCTGGCACAATTATATGCATTTAAAAGTGGTTTGAAAATTTGGTTTAAATTATTTTTACGGTTCCTTCTCTAGTCCTCCTTATAAGCAGGAGCTTGAAGTAAAGGCCCATCATGGCCATGTGCTTTCAAATGTAAAACGATAAAATGTTAAAATTGAGGCTGACTACATTATCAAAGTGCAGGTTTTAGTGCTGTCCCGTGGAACCCTCAACTTACAAGTTTCCCAGAAATTCAACCTTCGTAAATTTTGGTCTACATTGCTTACTTTCGATACTGCATTTCTTCCGCCACATCGTTCACTAAACTGAGGGCTGAACCGGTATAGATGTATTTCAACGTTCTAATCCTAGCTGGGCATAAATGATGCCCTTATCCTTGGTGGAAATTCTCCACCGCAGTATAGTGTACCTGTGTGAATACAGTTGTGAGAAGTAGGTTTTCTCGTTAAGTAAATGATTCATTCAACTAACTTGGTTTTAAAGGGGGGTTTAGGCAAATCCCAACTTAATCTCTCGTTCATGACATTTTCCAACCAGAGTGCTGCATAAAGGCCACCATTTGTTTTATTTTGGTACAAAATTCGAGATGTCTTAGTATGTTTTCTTGAGAAATCACAACTCAGCTTGTTGAAAAATTTTTCGTAGCTCGCGATCGGCTTTGCCATGCTTGGAGCTCATTAGGTAGACGCTATTTTTAAGCTTATTCTAGTCTACTTGAACCTACTTGTATGCAGTTTATGAAGTACAATCCTATAAAAAATCTCCTAAAAAATAAATTTAGTTTGATTTCAACGGACTCCCGTGAAGGCAACATTCGCTTAAAAATGAGTGCACTTCTTGAATGAAGCTGACGGAAACTTGGGGATTGCGCTTACCTGGTGAGCCTCAAATAAAAAAACTGGTTATGCGCTATCAACGGGTTTTCAGAGGCTTTATGAACAATATTTCTTTCGGATAAATACTTTAAGTGTGAACTGCAGAAGAACATTAATATATTTCAAAATTTGGTTTCAGTGCGCTTCTGTGCAGTCAGACTAATCAGCAATGCCACCGCTTCAAGGATCGGTGAGTGGCAAAAAACTCTTCTGTTTCTATAAAGTTGCACCGAATACACGTGATATCGCTCAGCATCACTGCATATTTCACCCGAAGGAAAAGTTAATGGAGAAACAACAGTTTTGAAACCCAGCTCACTAGATGGGCGTTCCTTTCATTTGCACTCAATGTATGAATGACTTTAGGAATGAGGGAATCACTACGTTCTGAATCGCTTTGTAGTTCTCGGTGTTATCTTCCGATGGTCATTAGATATTAGGAGACAGAGAATGGCTCTGAAATTGCATTCTGTCAAAGGTTAGGTCTAGTCGTTTTTGGAAAGTCTTAAAAACGATTGACTGATTGGCTGTCTGATATGGTTTTGATTCCGTCACGACAACTGAGCAAGATTCCGGGTGGGTCAAGTTTTAGGGTGAATGAAAAACTCATCAATAAATCCTCTTTTACTGGGCAGCCTCTAGTTTTAATTTTACGTCGGTTGCTGTGGCTAACTAAGTCCCACGGCCTAGGGTTAATAGTTCATAGAATCTGTCATTTACCTTGTTTCTGCCACTCCTTAGAAAAACTGAACAGCTATTTCGTTTCCTTTAATATGTACCCTTTTGTTAAAGCCACCTTATTTGTTATATTAATGATTGAGCTCCATAGAATGAACACACATCAGCTCCGACTGTATTTTGTTTTCTGTGGTATGTTCCAAACAGGTTTCCTCTCAGATTTTAACTATTTAGTAAACCCGACTGGTCCGACTGGGGTTCAGGAAACAGTTCCCTAAAACCTACCTTTCCCAGTGAAACAAACAGCCTAAGGCGGGAAAATACAACCATTCTCTTTTAAGCTTGCTTAGTTATCATTTGTATACACGTTTATGCTCCTAATGTGTGCAAACCTGCCTTGAATTTCTGAATTAGTAGAAAACTTTAGTGTCAAAATAAAGCACTTGTTCATTCCTGATCTTCCTAAGACCTAGTGACTCAAAACTTGCTTGGCTTGAATGCTTTCCAAGAAGTACGGATGAGCCGTAAGATATAAAGTGTGATGTTGCGATCTAGAAAACATCTTGTATGTGAAGCCAGTCTATGCCAAAAAACGAGAAGCACTGCACAGCTGTTCAAGTCTTATTTGAAATCATCAGCATCTCACGAATCTCCAGGGTGCCTAGAACTCATAACCGCCCTGGAAAGCTGCTGAATACAAAACTGCTTGGATAAGAGTGACTGATGAGTAGTGCTACTGACTCGCATCTACAAAGGATGTTGCGCGACTCACTCATCAGTCGCGGAATTCACATCACATGATCACGTGTTGGTTGGCTGTGGGTGACGTCTTGGTTACATCCCTGTTTAAATCAACCCGACTGATGAGCCAGTACAGCGGAATTTTAAAAGCAAGAGCACTGCACGCCACAACTTTAGTAGTCCCCAACAAAACACAAAATGCTTGAAGAAGCCATATTAGGTATACCAGACTGTTTGTTCACCTCCTTATAAAAACTGCAGTCACCTGTTACTCTACGCTGAGACGGTAACGATTAGGATTACATACATCTGTATTGACAACAACAGAGCGGGTCCTGCCTCGCTTTGATGAATTGTGTCTACGACCCACCCAGTTTGCCCAACTCAGTCCAGGATATGATAAAAAAATTTCTGTTCTAACGGTTCCAATGGCTCGCATTTCTACGCACCTATGAACTGGCTCCTGTTACATCGCTCTAGTCTCTATAGAGAACCTACTTAAAGAGAGCCTTAAGTGCGCAAGACGATTGAATTTTATTTGTTCTGTTATGGCTTTCCTCGTTGCTCGCGCAGAATTGCATAGGTCTGATTGACTGAGTGCACAAAATATCTTTTTTTCGACTGCATGCGTACCTTCTCCGGCGCTCCGCCGTAAAATTGCAGCTATGAGGATCAATCGTCCGAATTATGCCGTTTAGCATTGATCTATTTTTTTTTATAGAGAACCAAACTACCCACAAGGTTGTGGAAGCTTTTTGGTCAGGATATTAAGCTCCTGCTAGAAGATGCAAATGCTAGCGGAGAATGACGTCTTATCACCCAACCAACAAACAATGAACTAGACCATCGTGAAACGTATCAAAATACTGATTCAAACAGGGTGCAGAATATCAGTAAATACATAAATAAGCAAATGGTCATACTGGGAGCTATGGAACTTACACGGGATTAAAAATACACAAATCGTACAGTTGGGCTCTTTTGGTGTGTCTATAGATGCAACAGCATCTTGCAAAGCTGCCCCAGATAGCTTTTTCAGGATATTAGATCAAACATGTTCATTTTTTTGCGCTACCTTAGGCAAAACTTAGATTAATAAAGGAGGACTGCTAACAGGTGGGTTATAAAACCAGAGCCAGATTGTTTTTTTCCCACGGCGCTTCAGGGGGCAGGCGTAATACCTGGAAAAAACAAAAGGCCTCAGTAATTCCTAGAGTTGCAGAAGGAGATGTTCATATACAGAACGAAGTAGGCAATATGCATGCGTGTGCTCCCTTTGTTTGGACAGACATTCTGTAACCACAGCACCTCATTAAATCTAACAAATTTACAGCAAAACAAGTAAGGAAATTATTCACTTCGGAATTCAGCACTGAGCAGTCAGCGTTGCGCGATAGTTACAGGAGGGTATTAGTATTTTTACCACCCAAAACAGTTGCGTGTTCCATTCTCTGTGAATGCCGAATCTCGCGCTCTTATTGCCGGTCATTTATGCGGCTTTTTTCGTGATAAACGACCAATGTCAATGATTCATAAGGATTCGAAAATTAGTAGTGAAATCCTATACGTTAGTTGTTTGTGTAAAGCTGTCTGAAGTCGGAAGCTCAGTCGTACAAACATCTTCATTATTAGTTGGGTTCATCAGAGGTCCATACGATATGAATGAAATCCTGAAACTGTTATCAAAACAATTACATGTCTACACACTCAATAAGAACGACTGTTTTTGCGTAGCTGAGATTTGAGGCTCCAGTCACGACTTTACTGTAAAACCCAGTGACACGTTAATCTTACAGCCTGGTATCATACCATTCACAATAGTCAATAACTATTCGGATAAAGATTTCTAACTATTCAGCAAAAGTCCGATGATCATCAAATTAATTCAATAGCTGGTTTTAACAAGAATCACAACCAAATTACCGCATTTTGCTTTAGAATATCCTTCTAATGTGACAATCGACTTTTATATCAAAATTCCAAGAAACTGCCAAATGCTTGATGATGAGCCTAAGTTCGAGCCTTTAAACCTTTCCTAAAAGACTACAATACTTTCTCAAGGAAGAATTCCGTGCTAGTCAGTGGGCTATCGGTAGCCGCATACGTTTTAACCAGTTACGATGATACTTCTTCGGATTTTCTTTAAAAATCACATGGGTACTGTCAAAACATGCGTTAGAGGTGAGGGCTGACAGGCATTTAGACTGGCTTTGGCAGATAATGTTAGACCAAAATTTTTCCTGTTGATAAGTATCCCTCACTGATACCAACAGAAACCCACAGGTTACTTTTGCGCTTCACTGAGGTAATTGGCGATGTCCGCTACCTCGGTCATTGGTTTATTTAACTTCCACCTCGAAGCATCAATATGATTCAAGTACACTTTTTTGTGTATCTAGTGCATTTAGCGTCACCTCTGCGACTTTTACCGGTACTTGATATTCCCAGTGGTCCATGTATTCTTTCGTTTCGCCCACTGATTTTGGTGTACAGTTTTTTAGTGCCCACTCGACGTAAAGTTGGATGAAGTCGTTACGACTGATTTTGTATAAGCAGCGCCTGGACACTCTAAATCCAACTGGAAAAAATTCCCCAAAGTGGCCAGAGTCACATTCTTTTATTTGTTTTAACATGTTGGGAAAAGTAGGGGCAAATCTATCCAGGTAGGGGATGAAGTACTTGCCATCCACACTACCCGTACAAATACATGCCGGTCAAGTGAAACGAAAAACGTTACGGTTAGTAATGCTGTCCCGACTAAAATACAACCAGACGAAAATGCAACGTATATACAAATCTTAGTTCACGAGGCATTTTCAAGCATTCCGTTTTATACTGACTGGGACAGATTGTGATAAAAATTCTACTTTTTCTGGAGGAAACAGCTTTATCAAGATGTTACAGTCTTACTGTGGAGCAAATGAAGCCCGGTTGCAGACTTTAGCAAACACACTGTTCGCTTTCCTTGCAAAGACGTCAAAGACTCATCGAAAGCAATATTGACTGGCTGGGCAGCCGGTGGTTTCCTCAATCAAGTGTATTATGGTGACTGTGAAGTTTGCTTTCTTAAAATGAACAGTAGGTGGTTTTTGCTACGTTAGTGATTTAACATGTCACCGGTAGACAGAGTATGTCGCTTGAGTTGGCCACCATGTGCTAAAGAAGTTCCCTCTTATAGGTCATGTTTCCATCATCAAAGCTGGGTTCCGCTGTCTTCAGAATGAATGACGCTGTCGACTGTACAAGTGCTTGCATGCCACAATATCGTCCCTACCGTGTTTCAAAGAGATAAAAGAACCATTATCATTTTGGACTACGACATCTTTTTATGTGACAAACAAACTCGACGGTAAAAAGCAGGTAGGCGGATATGAAGTGGTTTAAAGTGAATCTGACTTATTGATGCAATAATATGTCTACCGGTAACAGCAGAAAGGGTTCTTCTGTAGACTCATTAGTCTTCCCCGCGTATCTTCTGGATATCGAACCATGCAACTGAAAAAATGCTCTAACCGTTCATCGGTGGGGAGGATATTATACGAACAAGTCAGCAACCTCGTCAAATTAGGTTTCACATTCCACTAGAGGTCCAAACTCGTCTATGGCCACAGGTTTCACAGCAGCGATAATCATAAAGTCATGAATCAGATTGCTCAAGAGTTACCTGATTACAGCAAAAAGAATGGAATGTGATCAAGCTCTCCCGAAACCAGTCACTTAATGAGTATAACTAAAAGGACATTTTAGAAACACTCATTCTTTACTGTTATTCAGCAGGAGTTTACATGTCATAAATGTTCAGTTAACATAGAGTATAAAGTTTTGCCGACGGCAAAGAGTCGCTATGAAGAATCAATAGTTCCAAACCATACCTAAGAATACCTTGAATACTTTAGTTTGCGTTCACAAAACAGTAAATTGAAGCTATGATGTTTTACTGTTCAACAGGTAACCGAGAACATGCTCAGCTAATATTAACTGTAAAAATGATTGAGACGTGGTTTTTTATTACACTTTTTATCATGATTTTCAAGTGGCTTAACAGTTAATTCGGGGGCACCCGTCCATTCTAAAACCATTTGTGATATAGTTTAACACAGCGCCAGCGGGTCATTACAGTACATTTTCGAACAATAAGTTGGTCATCATCTTAAAAGGATAACATGGAAAGTATCAACCCACACTTTGGATAGTTTACATGGTGACATATGATTGCCTGGTCATTTGAACAAGCCCTTCCATTGGAATTATTTTTCATAAACCAAGGAGTTACTATGCTCCGTGATTATTGTCATGCTGGTAGGATTAAGGTCGACAATAATCCCTCGAATCCGCCTGTTTTTAATTTCTAGATATAGTAGACTCAATAAGGCACTTGCAGTCCATTCTGATGTTACCTGAGCTCTCGAGAAATTTGCGCTCAAACATAAGCTCGTGTAAAAAGTGGTCCAGCCTTCATGCGCAAGAAAGCTTCCCTATTTTTTCAAGTTAGTTGGCACGGCTTGAATGGTATATTTTCTTACCCTGGATCTTCAGTGATCTTCATAGTGAAAATATGTACCACTGTGCAATTCAGCAAAAGTCCGATGGTCATCAGCTTAATTTAACAGCTGGATTTAGCACGAATCACAACCGACATACCGCATTTAGCTGGTTCGATAGTGATCCTCCTCATAGTGAAAGTATGTACCAATTTAACAGATCCCGTCACGTACGTCCCTCAAGTGATCCAGAAACACTACCGAAATAAATCCTACCAAGCACTCCACACAGTATCACGTGAAAGCATAAAAAACTTATTCCTCCAGAGAAAACTCAATGTTCTGTAGATTTCAGCCTTTAGCTCCCAGTTCATTTGATCGATCTGTCGATCTGGTAGAAATTAGTTATGTCCAAACGTCTGTTTTTTCATCAGCTGTTGACTTAAGAATTACCTTGCTCACTGAGCTTGCTTGCGAGGTGTCCGTACGACACCCGCAGGGTCCTTCACACCAGGTTGGTCAATGGGTAGGGGTCCGACCAACACACCCCCGCTCTTGCAGGTTGAGCCTTATAAAATGTGTCGAGACCTGTTCCTTAAAAAAATTGTAATGCACCAGCATTTTTCTCCAAACCCCACTGTCTTGCGGACAGGTTTTCGAACGAAAGGCTTTGGCTGAGAACTACAATCATCCTCTTATCTAATTTTGGGCACCCTTGCTGTATTCCAGCCTACATAAAACCATTATTCCTACAACTAAAAGATTTGTCGTCATATCGGCCGTCATCAACCAGGTCCCCTACCTAGCTGCATACAGTAGGGAGGATAAGAGAAAACGTGCCACTATTGACGCCTCTCCTCTTTTTCTTTCACGTGCCTTTTATTCCCCTTCTCCCACCTTACTTAAAATACTGTCGTTGTGAGGTCATCTTTTAGGACTAACAATCCCACTCGTTCTGCATCAGTCGCAGCCAAGAAATCTCTGAGTCAGTCGGTTCTGATAGACTCAGGCATCTCGAAATTGATCTTCATGCCTCGATGAACAGTTCGTCTGGCTGCTTTTAATGTTCGCACTCTGAGGTAAGCTGCAAAACAGGCGGCTCTATCACGTGCATTGGACTGGCTTAAGATCGATGTGTGCCGCGTATCAAACAAAATGCAAGATCCAAGCCCGATCGTTGAGGTAACTGTCCCAAAAATTTTCATTCGCTTCCGGCTGTGAAATTCTGACAAATCAGAGTCCGCTGCGACTGGCTAAGCAGGGATAAGTCACGAAGCGGAAGAGTCCTTGCTTGGCTGGACACCCTTTTATTTTCTCTCCAGTGCGGTTGGACACCACGAATGCTGGGTCAAATAGTTTGAAGGATAATACTCCTGGCCACCTGTTGCCATTTATTCCGCTTCTCTAACTAAATTAAAATCTTGGATGGTGAACCTGGGACTCTCTGTCCCCTCCGACGGTTCTGACTGCATATCTTCTATTAAGCGGTGCTGAGCTCCTGGAGAGAAAGACTTCCCACTCACATTGTCCAGGGGTGGGGGCGAGGTCCTCAGTCAGTGTTTATCTATTCTCTTTAAATCTACTTGGGTAGAACAGACTGTCTCACATAAATTAAAGGAATCGATACCATCATACGGTTTAAAAAAACGGGCTCTTAATGGATGCGGTACTCACAGAGGACTCAGCTTGACTCTTGGCGTTACTTCTCCTTCGTCGCCTTATGGTGGCCCATAAAGGAATGACTCGAGAACAGCAAGTGGGATTCCGGCCTGCTAGGGGTTGTTTTGGCCAGATGTTCACATGTTTGCATCTGACCGGGTCGATTTGTTTGTTCTCTTTAACACACTTGTTCCGTAAGGAATTAATGAGAAGTTTGCAAATATAATATAGTCTCTTTATTCTCAGACTTGTAGGCGAGTGAGATTATTCTAGAAGCTCTCCAGAAGCTTGCGTGCACAAAGTGATGTCTAACAAGAATACTAGTTCTCTCTATTCTTATTCATTTTTGTGATGACAATGCAATCAGACGAATACTAGAAGGCTGATGATCTACATCAATGGCGTTGTTGTTAGCTCCCATCTAGAGTACCTGGCTGAACGCCTGGAGACTTTCAAATAAATTATTTTTGCGACGCTGCAAAGTACCATTACTTAGGTTGACGGTATGCTTTCAACGGTGATTGTACGTCCTTTTATTCGTGCGCAAATTTGTTCCTTGAAGATAAGCAGTATTGCCAGGCTCTTCATAAATTTGACTGTTGCACAGCGATCCGCTTCTGGAACCGTTATAGCGGAGGTCATCATAAGGAGACTTATACTGTCTCTTATATTTTAACTTCTTGCATCGTGTGGTTCGGAATTTGTCCTATTCTAAGATGATATACTGGCGCCTTGTCCAATTTCGACTGTATTCATTGGGATTTCAGATGACTGGTGTAATCAGCTCTATGTTTATTGCAAAATGCCTACGCGACTTCCTAAATGTCGAACTCAGCTGTACCAAGCAGAAAAATGTCCTAGTTTTACTCTAATTAAATTTTTAAAAACTTATTGGTTTTTCATATGGTACAGTCCGTAATTCAAACCAGTCCATTGTGCTCTCTGTTCACTTGGCGGGACCGATACCTTCAAGACACAATCTAAACTTCCGATTGCTTTAGCCGGCTTTGTCGCGGACGTACGATTATTTTATCGTCCGCAATTCACCGAGGTTCAGTTTATTTTCTATTGTCATAAAACAAAATGCCTATGTGGTACACTGTTGCCGTGACAGCTGACGATACATCTACTTGATTTGCCGTCACCTACCATCCCAACCCCACTCTTCCGCGGAGCTTCCCATTAGGTCTTGTTAACTTGGCCTATTGCGAATCGACGCTACGAAAACGAAATGAAAGGAAAGGACAGATTACATCCCGCGCACGTGGTGTTTTCATACGGTCTTGATACATCCGTAATTATGGTTGGATAAACGAATATTAAGCCCACAACTATTTCCGTCATCCTTTGGATTGCAGTGATAGCTCATCATTTGTGTTGGCTGAAGCCAGGATATTTTTGTCTAATCTGATATTTCTGGGCTGGTGGGATGTTCAATAAGGATCACCATGAACTGCGGGTTTTGATGTTGGTAAAGTTGAGTGACCGTCTTCTTCCGTGTGTTATGATGCAAATGTCAGCAAGACGCACAGTAAAGTCAATCAAAGTAATGAAGTCTCGTTGACCGTCGCAAGGGACTTATGGATTGTAAAATCGGTCGTTACTGGGTTGGTAGGAGTAATCTGTCAGTGCAATAACATCTCCATTGAATCCGCGATTTCAACACCATTCGTCGTTATTAATGGAATGGTTGTCCTGAGCAGAGATAACGTTGGAAGTGAGAAATGGTCATGTGCCATTCAGATCGGTCAGCTTATGACCAAATTAACTCAACTGGCTGCCATAGTAAGCGTGATTTTATCCCGGGTTGGGGTTTTCTGTGATGGGGACCTTCACCATAAGGTTCAGCCTGGCTGAAATGTTACTCGCTTCTTATAGCAGACGCGTCTATTTTGTAAGTTGGAGGCTATCAAGTTATTCCATAGGGACGTCTAGTCCCTATAAACCAGTCTAGTCCCCGTGTTGAGGGAATTATTTAGCCCCATGATTGTCTGGTTTTTTATGAACTGACTAACATCAACAGATTGTCTTTTTAAAGAAATCTCCAAATGCGTTTGTTTTATGGCTTACAATTTGCACTGGTGCATTCACAATAAAAATTAACGGAACGATTGAGAAACGAAGCTGACCGATGTGCTTCACAAACGGATGGGTCTTACTTCAGAAAAGAATGTGCGAAAATGATGGTTTGGCACAGTGACATTAAATTGTCCAAACCCTAGGAGCGCAGTACATTGTAAATCGCGTACATTAAATAGGAAACCTGCGCCCTACAAACGCTTTCCTGGGAAGGGAACCTAGACTGTCAGTAGGAAAGTTTGCACTCTATAATTTATCACAGTAACTATCTCAGAAGTGGGTGCGAATTGTTTAAGGATGATGTATTGACGAGTGTGTAATATACACAGCCAAGATATAAAGAACGGCTATTGATAATAATCCATTCGCTTCCTGTCCTCAGGCGGTACTAAACCTCTCAATATACTTCAGGGAACACGGTTACTCTTTTCCCTGAATTTCGAACATCGAATTTGTCTTCGTTTTTACTTGTTTTTAAGCTACATGAGGCAGTAGCTTTACGGAACACACTGTTTGTAAGGTTTAGCAAACTCCCGGACGCCCTGAAACCGTTTCTTTCATTCTTCAGTAGGCAAAGTCCCCGAGTTTTCGTCAACCTTATGGTTTAATGAAACACCAAACTCTATTCAACGAGTAGTATGCATTTATTTGTAAACTTAGTTATTGTTGACCGGAGACCCAACTGAATCCTACTTGAGGAAAAGCACAAAACGGAGATTCAACTGGGGTCCAGTTGAGTTCTCCCTCAACAACAACTTTTTTTGCAAACGAGACTATTTGGCCAAGAGACTGCTATATTGTTTTGGTTGAGACTCCATGAATTTCACACACCCGAGTTTGTTTGTTTGTTACTTAAACTATATCCTAGTTGCTTCCAGAGAGTGCAAAAGAAGGGTAAATTATTCTATTCAATATTCATTTCTTATACGTAGAAAACAATATTGCCTCCTCGTCGGTGGTTTGTCTGACAATCCCGAGGCCTAATGTAAGCTTGTACAACCAAAGGTGTGCCGCAATTCGGTATTTCGCTGTAGAACCAGTTTGTGGAAGATTCTTGAGCAAAATATTCAGTTCTAGGACACTTTTAGTTTGCCATACCGTTACTTTGCTCACAGAATACCTATTAACAAATTCGGTCCACTTCCCTGAATTGGACGAGTTGGTGCCATATTCCAACCAAGCGGTCAGAATAAAAACTTAGTTGCAGAGGACTTACGCGGCTGTAGTATCCACCTTTCGGCGTTAGTTTCAAACGTGTTTCCTTAACCCAGTTTATTTCTGGATACTTTAACCTTTTGCAAGCAGAATGGTTACATTCCTTCATACTGAAATAGAGTTCTGGAAAACAATCGCTTTCCTTGGATGATTTCCACCCAGCATCCCACGGAAAATCTAAAAGATGTTGACTGTTCTACAAGTCTGCTCTGAGGAAACTGACGCACAAGTTGCTTACCGGAGTGAAGGATTTATTTCAGCAAAACGACGGATGGATCCTGATCAGTAGCCGAAACACCGGCCAGTTAGCAAGAGACCAAATGCCGTTCATACTTACGCATGTGGCATGGGGAACCGACGGTGAACAGATTCCTATCCTTAAACAGACTGCAAAAATACAAGAAAGTCCTGTTAAATGTAAGAGTTGGGAATGACTTCCGTCAAAGTATACTGTGAGACAACTGTTGGAATGATGGTTAGTGGGTGAATTTCCCATTGAATTACGGAGAACATGCAAAGCACAAATTGGATTGTCAGAGAGCTACTGGCCGAGAAGAGCCACTCATGTGATTGAAAAAGGATGTTCTGATCCACGTTGTCTCAAGTCCCTGACGTGGTTGGCCTTAACCCAATTGTTCAGTCAACCAAAAGCGCTGAGCTGCTGATGGTTAACGTAAATCGCTTGGATGGTAAACGCTATCCGTGCTAAGGCAGGGTTTTCACACAAAACTGCAAATGCCGCATGGTCTAGTGTGGACCGAAGATATCAAACCCATACAGTAACTTTGTCCTGCCAATTCACTAGATATGATGGCAAAAATTCTATTGATAGGTCCGGCTTGGACTTGCCACCAACGCCTCTAGCTTGACAAAAGATTCTGTGTATCAGAAAAAACACGAAAAAAATGTCACTGACAAGCTCTTAGATCTGTGTAACCGTAATGTGTAACAGTAATCCACATCTAAACCTTTATGCAATCTACGAGGCATGTGGTTTGGTTTTCTTAGATATTTCAACCCCTCAGCTTCTAGGTGTCAAATTGAGAAGTTTATTCTATCGAAGATCTACATGAGTGGCACCTTACTTACGGTTCTTCACTTTTGCATTAGCTGACTCTAAACGAAGTTCAAGGCGTACCGTGTGATCGTGTCAGACGGGTGTATTGTCAAGAATGTTTGGAAGAATCAGGGGCGAATGTGAAACTTTTCCGCCAAACACTACGTAGACGGAAAATTTTATTGACGTGCACAGTGATTAAAAAGCAACCACCTGGTCTCAAAACACATTGAGGAAGAAAATGTTTTCTACATTCACCTTCCAAAGTGAACCACTGAACGTAACTTATGCACCACCATAGACAGGACATTTTCCGATGCACTATTTAGCCTATGACAATAAACTGACCAGATCAGTTTCAGAAACACACTATATGATGCCACTTTTACTCCTGTCCCATTTGGTCTATTAATTCTCTTGCAGTCGTGGTGGCACTAGTGTGCACATTGGGGAACATGAGAAAGTGAATTTCTGAAAATCTGGAAACTGAGCGTAACCCGGTAAATTCTCTGAATGTTTGTCTCGTCGAGTGCATTGTACGTTCCGGCTAAGTGTCGCCTGGTTGATCAGAAAACACTAATCGAAATTCTATAGCATAACGAGAAATAATGGCTTCCGGAATTTAAAAAATTACGCTGATAAATCAGAACAGATGAAAACTGTTTGCATAAAAGTGCCGGAGGTACGTAAAAAGGCTATCAGTAATTTGTTTGAAATTTAGGTTGTACTGGTTGGTTGACCACTTTGATTCGGCCATAACTAATACATATTCGAGTACAAATTCCCTATCTTTTTCACTAAGGCTACGGAGATAAAGAAAGAATTCGTACATCTTGAGAATTGCGTTAATCATTTACACGTTTATTTTAGAGGCATGGGACAAGAAAAAGTGTGTGGTGTCATCCTTTCGTAAATGTTTCTGTTAGAATGACCAACTGATCATGTTCCAAGAAAATATTCGGCTTACTCAAGTAACTTTACGTTTGGAAGCAACTCCTTGTTATTTAAGCTTGGGTTCTAACCGACAACTAGGGTTTGCGTAACATTAGGGACTTTATTTTGTTCTATTCACTTTTGTGACATCGGGAAAGGGTATTAGTTTCATCACTTGTATGTTGGATGAACACTCAAACAGTTGTGGGCTACACTATACATTCACGTCTGCAGCAGTTGTGGCTACTGCGGTAATTTCACCTTGTTTACTGGATTGTACTTTAGCATCTGATGATGAATGTACAATTCAACATCGTTCAATGAAATATTCAAATGGAAGAATATCGACATACAGAGATGGCTGATTGACGTGAGGTACATTTAGGTTAAGAGGAATACCAAAAAATGGACTGTGCGTTCCAGCAATCCGACTTAATCCAGTCACCACATTCCGTATGTGATGGAGTTCCAGTTTCCAGCTGTTCCCAAATAAGTGATGCTCCCTCGTCCAACAGGAAATCTACACACCAGGAATTTTTTTCTGTGCTCCTGAGAGTTGAAGTGTTGCAGCTGTAACGCCCGTTTGCTTTTTCGCAGCCTTAGGTTTAGCGAATTGAAACGTGTGTAGTGGTGGAACCAGTTACTGAGCCCAGCCTAAATCCCTACGCGCTATTTTCAAATTTATCCTGGTTTCTGGAGTTTATCCATGGGATTGTTAATCATCCCTTACCACGCAAGCCCACCCGATGATGCTAAGTGTTGCACTTCAAGCAAGCATTCCGAGATGACATGCTGATTGATATGATGCTACCCACACAGTAAGCAGTAAAGTATACACAAATACTCCGGTGAATACGTATCTATGCTGAGCTGCTGAAAAAGTTGTATTCAAGAAAGTTGTCCAAAAGTCAACCGCAAATTTCAATGTTCCTGTCTGACAAACAGACTCACCAGTAACCTCAACGACATTGACATCAACACGTTGTTTGTTCGAAAAGCAGCTGATGCTATTTGGAGCAGAAGAACAAAACCTCAGAAACATGAAACGGCCGCCAAATGTCATCTATCTTGTAACATGGGCAGTAATTAGAAGGACGAAGCTGAAAACAACACAATAGCGCCATCTTCATGCCTTTGACTCTGAAAGAACCTTGTTCTTTTGCACATGCTTCAATCTCATCTCACTGAAAGTATCTAACAACAGAGGGAAAAAACATTCTCCATCGGTTGTTGTGAGTTTTGTCCCAAATTAAATCTTCCATATATTTCATAGGATGATGCCAGCGAGATTAGGAAAAACAAAATCATATCTTAAAAAGCGTTCAATAAGTGCGTTCATGACTGTGTTCAACTCTCACGCAAATATGCATGATTCTTCTCCAGATAATATACTCGAAGCTCCAGGAGACAATTTTATTTTGAGGACCAACGAAACGGGAACACTTCTGAGTCGCAGCTGGAAAGACATCCATGGTAGACAAACCTCACAACAGGGATGCCGGTAATATCGACATTGAAAAAATTGGTGGACATCACAATCGGTGTCAGAAGAAAGAGATAATTAAGCAAAATCTGTTCCACATTTTTTGCCGCAGTCAAACTATAGAATGTGTAAATTCTTAGTGGAGAAAAAATTATGTCTGCAGCAACTTTATATTCCGCGTTGGAGGCGACTCGTCAAACTGACAGCAGTCTGCTCAAACAACCCGTAGCATATAAGCCCATGAAAACAATTCAGGGTATATATTTAAAATTGCTTTCTGTATACGGCATCATCCGGACCTTTATATATATATGTATATATATATATATAATCTGCGGTCATCCACTGAGCCGTAAAAACACGAAGTTTATTCGCTTTTCATCTATGATCACACAGAAAGATCCAAAGAGCAGCTAAGCACTTACATTTATATGCCAAGTACCCACTGCAATTATCTGCAAACTATAACAAAAACTATAAGGAAATAAAACCAAACGTCGGACGATTCAAGAGTCAGAGGACTCAAATCGGCAAACAAAAATACCTGCCTTTCTTATATCTGGTGATTCTATTCTATTGTGGACAATAGAAGCTCTCCCTAGGGTAAATCCCCCTGTCTGACTGAGAAATATTGCGATGATAAGACAACCGGTGCTAGTATTGATAGCTCCTACTTAAATCTCGGTGCAAGAAAAATGTATACTTCATTCCAGATTTTCTGATACAAAGACTTCCCTTGGTTTGATTTATACTGTCTGTGTTTAGGATAATGTACCTAATTTACTGCCTAATTTAAGACGGCTTAATCAGTTCGGTCTAGTTGCTGAACCACGAAAAGACTGATTAAGTATCACAGGTTTTGTTTCTTGCCAAAGTTGTCCTTTACAACCGCCACATTCCCGTTCTGCCTAAGAGAATCCAAGCAAAACTTAAGGTGTTGCACAGTGGGCCGTCCTCATCAGGACGCACCACTAACTATGACTTTCAAGTCAAGCTTTTTATACTTTGGTGGATTTTCAGTTACTTAATTCGATTTACCCTTCTACTGATGACGCAGGGTGCTCCATTTTTGTATCTAACTCCACTCTCTCCTAGATTCTTGTGTGTACCTAGCAGCCCACACTGCAGACAAGCTTGTTTTGGAGTCGATGAACCTTGAAATATGGCTTTGGTCTGCACAGCCTAAGGCCCACATGGTCCAGAATAGATCAACTGCTGATCATTATGTCGCCAGGTGCGCTACATCCCCTGCAGTGTTGATAAATCATAGTCTGTCACAGAAAACATAATCTCGGGAATTTCCTTTGCCTTTAGACTTCTATAAGTACCTTTAACACAGATTCCACAATGAGCATTTAGCGATATTTCAGTAGAAGTCTTTCTGACTAAAAATCCCATCTAGATGCGGCTAACAGCGAAAAAATAATACGTTTGTTTCGTCTCAGCAGGAAATGGTGACTGAAGGACTTTCTGGTACAGGCCTCATCACAGAGTTTACATCATCACTGGCCGAAAGGTAATCTTATAAATGTTCGGTCTTTTGCTGCATGATATGCGCTTAAGTAATCGTTGCTTTTGGGTTAAACTATACCCGATGTTATGACCTAGTGCAGTCAAACTGCCTTTGTAGACCTCACCGAGTGGCACGCGCCCTTTCTGTAGTACAGTATAATCACTCGGAAGCATGCATTAAATTAGGATTGAGATATCCTCCAGTATAAAGCTATTCACAATCAAGTCACACCTAACCGTTGACACAAATACGCTCCTGATATTATCGGATAGTGACTCTATAGCTTTGGTTATTATACGTGTGTGGTCTTGGCGTGATTTTCGTGAGTGATAAATTGGTCTTCATAAGGCTTATAAGTTGAACCAACACTTGCCTGGCATGAGTGCGACAGGATTATCGCTTATTCTGTATCGGACACACAACGTGATGTGGTTTAATCGATTGATGGAAGGTCAAAGCAAACCGCTCAGAAGAACTATTCATCCCGATTCCTTAAACCTTCCTCGTCATTCGACAAGCTGACGCGTACCACTGAATGTCAAAATGCTAGACAATGCCACCGCACCTTGGGATTAAACCGGTTGATGTATAAACACACTGCGTTGATGCAGCCGTATCAACTGAACCAGAGTTTATGTTTGGAGCTGGGTAGTTAGTCCAAACCACTGTGCTTTCTAACCACCCCCTATCTGATATGATCTTGCGGTCAGGGTAACCGTACCGTGTTTGTTTTTAAGAACGTGATTTCACCGACACCTTAATTTTTAATCCGATTGAAACAGTTTGCCTGCTTACAAGTTTGTTTAAGAGGTGGAAGGTTTATAACGCATTAACGCACATAAGGGCTTTCGTTGTTACCTTCTCATTTGTCCTTACCCATAGTTCTCCAAATGGACACCGTTGGCAGTTGTCTGTAGGGGAAAAACGATCAAGCGCAAGCTATGAACACATGCCGTGGTCTTATTATTTAACCAACAAAAGTCGAATTTGGAGAAGACCTAGTTGTACTCCAGATCGGTGGCGATTCGTATCTCGGAGGCATGATTGGTTGTGCAGCCTCTGAAATCACACTGGCAATGAAAAAGTTGACCCCGTCGGACATGTATTGTCACGAGAAAAATCTTCAGAGAAACGAATTATTATGCGCGTGACTCATTAGTTTGGTTCTCTTCAGGAGTGTTTAGTTTCAAGTAGTACCATGCCAATATCTCACCATGAGTTGCCTGGTAATGGGACAAATGACAAGTCTACTCACAAAGCACATTAATGAACTGTCCCTCTTGCATTTTTCCAGTCATAATAGACAGCTATCAGATGAAACCATCCAACGGACCCTTGGGATGCTTCGAACCCGCCTGCTATACAAGTGAAAACTGATAATCTGTATCAGCAAATTCCGGTGACGCTAATATGACGATAAACCGAACCAAAATCGATCCAAATGTTAGTGGAACGCAGGTGTGCAATTTTGTGCAACAACTTGTTGAGACAAGAACCCATTCATTCTATTAAACTGAAAGGCTGTTGAGTGCATCTATCATGTATATTTGTTTATTTCTCTGTATTTTTTGTTTATATTTGTATTGCTCATCATCTCGTGTATCACCTTGGCTAGACACCTCTACCATTTTCGACCAGCTGGTTCTGCTGGGATCACATCAGAAATGGGTCGGAATGCTAGGTCTCCTATTTTATTGAGACTTATAACTATCTTCCCGCGAACTCTCACTAGGATCTCGATTCTTATCACGTGATGTACTGAGCAGGCATATATCAGCCAATTCGCAGACACGTCTGAAGTTTACTACACGACCCTATCTAATACCAAGGGATTCGTTTGCATGTTTTGACAGACTAGTAAACCTGTAATATGGTCACACAAATCTTGACCGATTAAGTTGTCGTCTGCGATGAGCGAATGACTGAAGGGAACGGCATGAAACAGCCTAAAGCTCTGAGTACCATTCACTTGAAACATCCAGATAAGGAATGGTACAATTTTGAGAGCGTTAGGTTGGAAACACCATATTCAGCAATATCTGTGTGCAACGTTTTCATCCAGTCATTTCTGAAGTAATTTTTCCTCAAACTCTACTCATGTTAATTCTAACTATGACCATATTTAAAAACTTTGGAACATTCCTGATAAGTCTATTCGCATCATTTCAAGTTCTATTTTCATACTCGGAATTCGCATCAGAGAAGTCAAGAATATATTGATCTATCAGGATGGTTTGTTCTGCCTCAGTTCTGTCTAAATATTTGAATCCGATGTTGTAGCTTAATTGGTTTAGCCCAGTGATCCGGTTCGCGTTTGCCAGTCGAAGTTCACGACCACTAAACCATTGGTAATAGAAGCAAAGAGTTCCAGTAGCTGTTCACGGTGTTTCCAATTTAAGTAGGTATTTTAGCGAACGACGTTTTTGGACATTTATAAAACGGGGCATGAAGACAGGCCAATAGTTAATCCTAGAAACCGCTTGTAGTCACATACTGTTCAGCGATGAAGCTATTTTGATCATGGTCACGAATTATCGAATATGTTACAAAAATGTGTGGAAAATTACCTGCATGATTTTTTCTGATATTTCCCTTTTATTTTTCACCACGGTTGTGGCGGTTTTTCAAAGAAAACTTTTTTTGAACAATAACTTGATAATTAGCATCGTCCTTTGAATTCGCCTGACAGTGTTTCGAAAATTTCTCTCTTAGCTAAACTGATTGCTTACACAGGCGTCCCACGTATCCAGTAAGCTGACAAAGCATCACACATGGTATTTGCTTGGCCGCGCGAGAGAACAGTGTGTATCATCGATCGGGATCGGTCAGGCCTAGAAATCGCCCATGCCAGATGAAGATAGCTTTGATTAATGCTCCGGGTAAAAGCCAGTTGCTCAGCTTAGCAAGGGAAGTGTGAATGTCAATTTGTCTTCTGGTGTGATGGGTGTTTTGCAGACCCGGTTCATTGTATTACACGTAGAGAGGTGGTATGATTCAAAGTCGATTCTTATCTGATTCCTAACGAAGACATTTGCCATACTTTGAGGAAGGAAAATTCCTGACTGGGATATGCGTACTGTTTGAAGGTTAGGCTCGCTATTTTAGATAAGAAACCAATATGATAATCTCTGATGCAAATGAAGTCTTAAAAACGATTCGTATGCAATTTGCTAAGAAACGCAAATATTTTCAACAATTCTACACACCATCTTCATCATTTCATTTCCTACATTATTACAACCACTTTCTTCATCACACTTGTTGTTCCGGACTGTTGTTGATTCTACATTACCTATCATGATTGGTGCTGTTGAGGTTGGCTGAGTACAGAAAATTCATTTCAGTTTTGGGGGACAATGCATGCTTTCCTAGTGTGTGCATTAACCTGGATGCACTCTTCCTGTCATCAACAGAAAGCTGAATGGACCACTCCTAACAGATATCTTTGGCAAGCCACTGAGCTCTGCGAGGAAACCGTAAAAGAGGACTGAATACACAGCTAAATTCTTGTGGGTGATAATGCCTCTGCGAAATGTCTGAAACTTTACTGAAATAGGCAAATCATAACAGTTCCATTGGCAAACATAACACAGAATCCGCCTGGAATATATACAACTTGCTCACAAAAATCAACACAAACTACGATAGTGGCGTAAATCGCCCATTGTACTTGGTCTGTTTAGGAACTCCAATTTCTAAAGGGAACTCAAAATCCATGGACATTTACTTGGCAAGATATTTAAGCTCGTGATGGCCACATGACTCATTTCAACGGATGCCCAAATCCACTGGAAAATACGCGAAGGACAAAGTGGATGGATGCATTAATTCTTTTATTACATGCCCTTCAAATGATCAATTCATCAGGGTGACCCGCGTTAGTGCCGAGCGCTGCTCTCGTATTCTCTCCCAGGTGGTTGTTAATTCGACATCAACTACCACGATTCACAATGTTCGGCAAAACTATGCCGTATCTGTTAAGTGCAGCCAAACGTCGAATGTTTGCTACCGTAATCTGTCGGCCTGGTTATCTCTCAATCATGCTGACAGTCAGTCCATCCTCTATTTTCCTACCAACCGTGAGAATAAGCTTCACATTTCTATTTGCCCAAGGCTTCCTCTCATTTTATTATTAAGCAGTAAGCTGAAGGCTTTACGCTGGCCAGACCTACGCACCATACACCATCAAATGTTGTTGTGTGTTAAAGTAAACTAAATTCACGACCGGTTTCGCCCTTCTTGGGGCTCATCAGGTAGGCGCAGTACCTGAGTCGTAATGCCCTACTCAACCTTATGAGTAGTGCATTACGAATATACATGTATCGCGATATCTTGAATATCGTAGCAACTGAAACATGAGGCGGCCTGGTGCAGCACATTCAGTTGCCTGGAAACATCACAAACGAGAGATTCAGCTGAGTTCCAGGTGAGTTTCTCGCGAAACCAAATTTTTTTGCAAATGAGTGTATTTCGCTAAACTAAATTCAATTCATTATAGTAAATTTCTACTTGGGCACAGGAAATAACTTTTCTGATACACACACACACCAGTTTATCCAAGGATCGGCCGACAGGTGTTTGTGTGTTTGTCGGTGTGCGCGCGTGATCCTCGATGCGCCCACTTACACACCTGCGTTTTATCTTTCGTGTTATTCTAGTCGGACGAGACGGAATATGAAATGGAACGAGAGATCGTTAGTAAATGGGTGATTGTTCGGTTCTCTGGTTTATCCTATTCTTGTGTGGGCTCTAGCTGTTCGCTCAGTTATGGAAGACAGGCGGTAGGATTTCACAGAGCGTATGTTGCAAACTTTTTCGCCTGTTAAAAAGTTTCACAGAGAGGCTGCTGAAAGAATGGATCAGAGATTGTGGAGCAAAGTATGCTTTCTACAGGGACACAGCACCATTTTACTAGTGTCTTGGTTCAAACTGATTACGCTGCAATCCGTAATGAGTACTAATTTTTAGAAACGCTTGAACATCTGTTCACATTTGCATTTCAAATGTGATCCACATACCTAGAAGTATAAACCTTTAACAGACCTAAATAAAGTAATAATTTCAAAAACAGAAACTTTGCGGAACGAATTCCACGACATGACCAGTGAGATTATTTGTTCACATTTTTCTGACATCATAGATAAAACAGACCTATTCATCCCGAAGATTGAACCCTTCTAAGTAACCAGTGATTTTTGAAGAACCACTTGGTAAAGTGACCATAGAATTGATCATTAGATTTTGTCCTAATTAGATCTACTCCATGTTTGTTCGTCACTGTGTTGCTGTGACGACTCGTCATTCCCATATGTGAAACAAACATCCCTGACAGAGTAAGCATAACTTGTATCCACCAAACAAAGTTGATTCATTGGTGAAGCAAGTTACGGCTACTTTTGAGGTAGTTTGTCGTGAGTATTGTCCACCTGGTGGGTTCATGATGGTGTGCCTGTCGGAGTGATTACAGATTTCCCTTTCACTCACAACATCATGCTGACAGTCATCATAAGGAATATGAGCAGAAATGATCTCTTGGTTCACCCGGGTGTTGTTGTAGTCTAATTGCATGACTGTTAATGAAGTGACACACAACCCATCTTGATATATCTAGGTGGCGGGTTTTAATTAGGACGAAGCATGTAGTGCATTCGGTGACGGCAGACAAGGGTAGACATAAAAACCACTTTGTTTGTTGTAGAGGGAATCATAAACTTTGGATGGGGATAGATGATGAATAAAAAATCTCAGGCACCCAACATCACCGCAACCGTAGCAGTCCGATCAGTAAATGTTACATTCAGGCATGAAAAGGTGAGTGCCGGGAACTTCATGGGCATACCATGATCCAGATGGAAGTGAACTGTCGGGAGAATGATACAGAATGGCGTCAGGTAAGGAATGTGTCTTATTTACCTTTGATCATGCATTTAGTAGGAGTAAAGGAGGACGGACAGGTAGATTACTTTGGGATACGTGAATAGAGGGGAAACTGAACAGGGTGCTGAACTAGGTGTTTTGTGGAGATGATTAGAGGTGAGGTTTTAGCCTTCATTTTTATTCCAGGACGAATGGTGTAATTGGGAATTGAAATTAGTCGTATAATAGATGTTCTGATAATTTTTTCAGGCGTATCTTTGCTGTTAGTTTTGTTGGAAAAGGATCCACGGTCTTGCTTTGGTACAGAAACCATTTAGCATGAAGACGGTTTGATAATGTAGAGATGGAAGTCTTCGTAGCGTTAGAGCTTAGAGTTTTCAGTACTTTCGAACGGCCTACGTGGCTTATCCAGAGGTTCTGCCGGTAAATCATTGTCGGTGGGTGGTTTGGTTATCAGATAAGTGATCTGAAGTGTGCCTGTGTGACTGGTGGTAGACAGGTTTATGTGGTAAGAAATAACGAGGGGTTTCCACAATGGGAATGGCGTCTATAAGTAAGGGTCGTTGATGGCTGCTTCCATAATTAGGCTCGGCTGCAGTTATAACATCCGGGGAAATTTCGACATCAGGAGCGTATGGAATAAGGACAAGGACGGAAGAACTAGCGTCCCTGACACAAGGGAGTTTAGATATGGGTACTCGCTTAAGTTGAATGGTTTTTCTGGAGAGGACAGCACTGCCATAGGATGATGATATGGATGGTGAACTTGATGTGATGCCGGGTTGGTAAGGGAGTTGATTACTCTGAAGTGTTATAATCGCCGGTAACAGGAACACAAAACAAATTCTTCACGCGCTTGCACCAGTTTTAGTGTGACATACAACACTATTTTCCTCCCCGATTCTTGTGACTAATGTTTACATCCGCTAACAGGTGACGAGTTGCCAGCCGGGGTTTCTTTGTACTAATGACGTCCAGAATCCACGGATGTTAGTAAAGGCCAACAAGGGCTCCATAGAGGCCTTGACACGATCAGATTACTGGCTCATAAGTCTAGGTTGTTTGCTGCAGCTAGGTAGATGCAATCAGGTATGCTGCATGCCACTGGTAACAACCGTTGCTTTCTCCAGTGTTAGAAGCTAAATGCGAGCGCCGTAGGATCACGAAAGCCGCTTTGCGTAAGGTTTGTTCTAATACCATGTGGTGCTGAGCCTCAACGGTCGGTAAACATATGTGAGTCGAGTCCAGTGCTTCCCCCTTTGATGTGGGCTCACCAGACTAATTGCGCCAGGGCAGGAGGAGGACCGCTGAAACGTGAGTAGCGTGAAAGTGAGCGTATCTGAAGCATCAGGTCAGCTGGTGTGTCAAAGATAGGTGGTGTGTAGGTGATGGGCAGTTTAAGCACGCTTGGCTATCACCATTCAACGCAACTGTTTGCTACGGCTTGCGGCAAAGGAATCCGATGAAAAAAATATGCAACTGTACATATGGAGGAGAGATCTTTGGGAGTTTTATTCGAAAAGTATTTTTATAAAAGGAATATTTCACCGAACATTGAGATTCGCTTTTGTGTTTTTTCCATTTTTATAGACAATAATGCCACCCCTTCCCGTGGTGTACGGTCAGCAGCTGTTCATTTCCGAGCTTGCAAATTACATTTCTATTAACCCATATCTAAAATCTGAGGGTCAACAAGCCCCGACCTATGTATTACAAAGTCCACATCTGTTGTCCTAAAAGTTGCGAAGTAGGACAGAACATCATTGCATCTTTGGATTTTCTAGAAACGCTTTACTACTCCTCTACAACGCTCACTAAACTCATTTAAGTTGTGTATCCATAAAGGGATTTTTCAGTCTTTCCTTCAAACTACATGACTGTCCGCAATCCTCTGACCTTGTCATCAGTTGCTCCTTGTACGTCTTCCAAGCATTCAAATCATATGCCCCCGCCTTCATTACATCTTGGCCAAATCATTCGATCCCTTTAGTTCTGTCAAGCTACCGATCACTCTCCAACAATAAACTATTGTCGAGCATAACAAGTGCCATCATTGACCTACAGTGAGATCGGTTCATTCTCCTCTCTCAGTTGACTGGAGCCGCCTGATGATGTCAAAGCTGCTCTGAGTCCGAAACACCATGCGGAATCCATGGGCCTTCACCGCAAGTAGGGTCGTTGCCATAATTCAAATTAGGCAGCATCGGCCGCTGTCTAGTGGTATAATCAAAACACAAAATAGCAAACTGCGTTATTTAGGATACACACTGAGACAGAAAAAAATTGCGCAAACTTTCTAAAATCTCGGCTACTGGTTCTGTAGCACTTTGTGGGGTAGTCCAATTCGAATATCTGGACTCGAATTTACATGTGATAAGAAAAAGTACCATATGAGTCGTACGCATCAATTATATAAACTACCGCGTCCAATGCACAGCTATCTACCCCATCTCCCAAGCCATCGGTGAACAAAACTGTGGCAGCTAGAACCACTGTACGCGGTTGTTACAGCTGATGTCCATACGAGCCGTCGGTGACTCGTATGTAAATCAGATTAGAAGCCGGAAGACCGTAGGACATGGAGACATAAGAGGTTAAGCACTATTTGCGTACTCTTTATTAATCAAGCAAATTCCAAAGAGCTGCAAGTAACATGAAAATAGGCTCAACCCACCATATTTTAAAATTTGTATTCTCTACATACGCCACACTGCCCGTGCAAAACTAAAACTTTGGTCGATTTTGGGTGATTACAGTAGTCTAATAGGTATTTCTAACGTAACGTCTAATCAGTTAGAGATCATTTGTTATGTCGCTGTGTTCAGACTACATTGTCCAAAACGAAAGATACCAGTGCAATTTTTGCGCCTTCTGAGAACTACGCAAACAGACATTAGTGCACCTGTTTGAACCACACAGGAGCCACGACATCAATGTCAGGCCACAGAAGGTAGGCTTTGAAGTGGATAATTAACAAGAGCTGAGTCTACTTGTAATCTGACTGATCACCTGTAGGCAGCAGCGCACATGCATCTTTGCTTGATATACTCTCAGCTGTCCTCTGCATACATTTGGTCGAGGAAAACAACGTTAACTGTACTGTTGGGCGGGTTTTGTCAGTGGCCACACTGTGGGTAAACTTTCCGGGTTTCCACATACTCACTCAAATACGATATCAGGCCGCCGAAACATGCTAAGTGGGCGGCATAACTATACCACCACTGTAGCATACGTCCGTCATTGGGTAACCTATTTAGCCGGTGGTCAAATACAAAACGTTTTTCAAGTAAATAACCCCGATTCGGACTCTCTATGAACCAACTATTAAGCCCTCATAAACAGGAAATACAAACGTTCAGTCCATTGACAGTCATAGTTAAGCGTATTTTTTCATGTGTAGATTCAACCGCTTGCCAACTAATACATCCAGTTGATGCGAACAGCTGATAAACTGAGTATTCTCTGGCAGGAGTTTCATTCGTCACCCAAAGCATTTATGCTCATCAGTCAGCAGTGCCTGAATATTTTCTTAAGGTTGTCAATCCTGTCTATAAATACCGAGGAGAATTTGCAATTCCACATGATGCCTTCTATAGCTTAAAGGGAAGTTAACCAAGACTGAGTAGGCATGAGCTAATGTGCAGATATTTTACTCGTTTCGGAACCATCAACAATCCGAAACACGCGGATTTCAAGTTAATCAACTTACATAGAGAAGTTCAAGTCCTTCAGAATTCAACGAGCAACATAAGACCAAACCAACTGGCGCTCGCTTGGTGTATGGTGCCACATGCAGTCTACCACACTTATCTGACTGGCACTCTTCAGCTCCTACTTGAGGGAGACCCGTATCACTCCGATGAGGATAAAGCATTGTGCTTCGTACGTTTTCAGCAATACAAAATTAATCTACCTTGACGAATCTAGAGACAAGTTGATTGCACACTGTGAGAGCTGAGCAAGGAAACCTCGTGAAACATCACCCCGGTGGCCTCGAGTACAGGAGAAGGAATGCACGTGAACAGAACCTTTAATAACACGTATATTCAACCAAAGCCATTGTACCTCTAACAAAAGAAACATGTCACTTGAGGTTACAGGTTACATGTTTCATCGACAGAGGACAAGTGCTCAAATTTGCATGGAAGTACCGTCTATCTCATTAAGTGCATTTTTTCGTGCAACACCTCCTCGATATTCCTGCTGAATTGCTTTCGACTGTCAGCACGCACCTCCACTAAATATAATGGTTTTCCGGTTCGCTTTATTTGTCCACATCCCAGTCATCTTTATTTGCTTCACTCGGTTCACAAGGCTGTTGACCTCAAGGTTGTCCTCCGACAACAGAAAACTAAAAATACCGTTTACGACAAAACCTAATTCCTCAATACTGATATTGACTTATTTGAGTTCCGCGTGGCACCGCTAGTGCAAAATCATTACTTTTGCCAGTCAACCTGGCCAATCAAACCAAGTGCCTAATTACCATCAAGTTTCCTACAATGACTGAACTATGGTATGCGGTAACAACGAAGTGCAACTGAGTACTAACGAAATACATTTGCATACCAATTTGGTTTTGACGGGAGACTCACCTGGAACCCAGCTGAATCTCTCGTCTATGATGTTTTTAAGTAGTGCATTGCGTCTATACAATGTACCGCGATATCTCAAATATCCTGCCAACTGAAAAATGATGTGGCCTGGTGCAGCACATTCAGTTGCTGAAAAACATCATGAACGAGAGATTCAGCTGGGTTTTAGGTGAGCCTCCCGTCAAAACCTAGTTGGTATGCAAATGAGTATGTTTCACTAATTCCGTGCCATTCGGGTTCAAGTAGAACATCAGGTTAACAGAAAATTGGGGAGTCCGACTTCCTGATGAAGCCCAAGCAGTGCGAAGCCGGTTGTGGGCTGTCGATGAGTTTCAGCAACCTTATGAGTAGTGCATTACGTCTATGTAACTGATGATCTCCAGGTCTCTCCCAGGCATCCGCATTTTATGCACCGCCGACCATTAGACCCGATTCTAAAAGGCGCATACGCAAATCTAAACGCCCTGCGTTCATTGTGAGCTACACATGGTCTTAGTGAAGAAACCGACATGGTCAGGGAAGGAGAATTTTCGAAGCTGTCTCGACTTTTTGTTTGCTCCACTTGGTTACAAGTTAGAATGTTGCAGTCACCGTTTTTGAATTTACTGGTCTTGAGTTCTACGGCTTTCTTGCTCCCTGCTTCTTCCGCCTATTCAAACCGGTTTAAGTTAGAAAGTGGGCTTATACCGAGCAAACCGTGAATGCAGCTGCGCCCACAGTTCCGGTCAGTTTAAGATGCCTTGCTCAGACAGCTCCTTCGGGGCAACGACAACGAAACAGTAGACCGTATAAGTGTAGATCTTATTCATCTTTCTGTTTAATTTGTTATCTTTTATCCATTACGCAACAACCATCATTCGAAGGCGGACAGAAATCTCCGGAGTGTGAATTTATCAGAATATAACCCTAAATTACCGAGTACAGTTTGCTGTCAGAAATATATGCTCATCAAAAAGCATACCAGGAATAGCTTAAATGCACGCACAGGGTGCGAAAATGTCAGTTTTTGTTCTGCTCACCCCGAAGGCAACAAGTGGAATACAATAGACATTCAGTTAAGTGGGCCGTGTCAGAAAAAGTGGATGACTGTAAAGGTCAGCTGCACAACGAATGCCAGTAATTAACACTTGCCCAACAAATCAAACCTGACAGCCATACCGATGGCGTCGACATCAACAGAGAATGCGGCTTCAAAGGCGCAATTAACTGTGCTTCAAGTGGTTGGATATACCCGTGGAACTCATGAGAAGAACGAAGGCAACGAACAAAGGTTGTGTTCTCTGATTGCTCCTCCTGGCTACTGTATTGCACATTTATATGGTATTAGAAATCATGTGAAAAAAGTTAAAACCGGGGATACATACACTTTAGTGAAATAAGGATCAAAGGAATGGGGATTGACTGAGGGGTAGGTCAGTGTGTCACTGAATCAAGTAGGTGACGTCAATATCAGATAGGCTTGTGGCGACAATACAATGTGAACTGTGCAATGAGTGCTTTTAATTTTTGAGTCTCGATTTTGGCCATCAAAAAAATTTTGCCACCACGGGACCTAAATGAGACCCCATTGTGACCATGTCCTTCTGCCGATAAACTTGATTGTTGAGAGTGAACTGAACATTGTAGTTACAGAGTAGCAATGCCAATATCTTTAATGTTGAACTCAGTCAAGTCACAAACCTAACATACTGTCCCAGTGAGTGGTACGTTAGTAAACAATGACTCGATGTCCAGGGAGAACATAGAGTATTTATCAACCTAAGATCTTAAATCGGACCGACGAAATCAAAACTGTCTCTCAGGCTGTCGACGCTCCTCTCCTGATTGGTTCTAAAGGACTGACAAGTCATCTAGCCAAGACATGATAAGGAGAATTAGACATATGGAGGCTGGTCATGAGAAGAAGACCGGGTTTATGCACTTTTGGGAGACCATAAAGCCGAGGAATTGCTGTACCAGTGTGGCCAACATACTTAAAAGTATTGGTTGGTATCAATATTTTTTGAATGTTTAAGACGTAATATTCTGGACACCGCTTTTTCAATCACCTGCGTCTTCTCTTTCTTGGATTCCACTTTCTTAAATTTGGATCCGTCTGAGGGGATGGTATTCAGCTTGTCAATATAGTCAGATTTACCCATCAAAACAGTTCCTGCGCCTTTATTTGGCTTGGACAGTAAGACTTGGTCGTTCTGCTGTAAACGTTCCAGAGCCTTGAAATGTTCCATTGTTAAAAGTCGTTTAGGCCTGGGTTTGTAGCCAAGGTATTGGTAACATGAACTGACTAAGGTCGATTTCAGTTGTTCTACACTCTGTTCAGAGCAAATTACTAGCACGGATAGCTGATCATATAGATTCTCAAATCAGACTTCAAGCTCGAGTTGGCTGTTCTTTCGACTAGGACAACAAAATTTTGGACCTAGCGATAACGCCTCCAAATTGGTAGTGTCCATCTTTAACGAAGAAAAATTGTGCACGCACCTTTCTGGAATATTCGGAAACTTCGTGCATGGTGTCACTGGATTGAGCTGGCCAACGAGTTTCTTCTCACTGGCATCCGTCCGTTTGGCAATAATTAGTCGAACGTATGCGTTGAAGTCTAAGCGATCGGATATCGTCAGTGTTTCTATTGCGCCTGAAAATTGGGCTTGTTTGCGTTCTAGTTCACAAATGTTCTCTCGGATTGCGTCACACTCATTGCGTGCGTGGCGGCTCAGTGCAGTGCAAGTTGGATTGATTCGGTTTCCGCCTAGTATTGCCGAATAATACTTTGAAAACTGATTCTGCTTCATACACTGATTGAAGACACGCAGCTCTGTCCTGGCCTCCTCAAATTTCACACTGTAAGTCAGACACTTCTGAATTTCGATTAGAACGCATGGGTCTTAGTATTGTCCCAAGTGGTGGAATATACCCGTGGACGTCATGAAAAGAACGAAGGTAGCGAAAAAGCTAGTTTTCTGTGATTGTTCCTGTTGGCTTATACTTCGCAAATTTACATGGTATTAGAAATCACATGAAAATGCTTAAAATCGGGGATATGTCTCATATATAAAAGCCCGGCCAGATTCTCCCTCTAGCGATATGCCGGTTCGCACGGACTAATTGTTCCAGCAGACGGATCCTATATGTTCTTCATAAACACTCTCACTACTGTTGCATTGGTTGATATCAAGCAACTATTTAAGCAGTCTTCTGGTTCCAAAGCATCGAGCTCCCTTTTAACAACCTAAAGGTTTCCGACTCCAGGGCTCAGGGTGAAATCATCATCCCGATTATTCGCCCTTCCGTAATTTCACTATTCCATGAGATTTGTCCGTTTGGATTCTGGGAAACTTGGTGACAAACATGAGACCTCATCGCTAAATTGTCACTCCTCAGCATATATGGCGTAGAACTTCATAAAACAGGTTGTGGAACTTGGGTGGCTTTTTGTGGACAGTTGACTGCGGGCAGTCAGACCAGCCAGGTCTGTCAGAATCTGCTAAGAGCCGCCTCACAACTTTGTCATCACCCTTGTATGTACCCACTTAACTGCAACAGTAACATTGCCAAAGACACGTTTTACAGAGAAATTTCTAGAATTCTCCGGATGTACAGATGTCACTATTCTGGATGATGACCTGAAGACCCAAATGGGAACAGTCGACCAGAAATAAGGTCGTATCGGCGGAAAATTAGATGTGGATGTTTACAAAGCTGACAAAAATAAATTTTTCGTGCAACTCTGCGCTGATCACTATCTATTCATCTGTGGCATTAATGTTCAGCACAGACGTGAGCATAATGTTGCCTGGTGCCCTTTCAACCGCAAACACCTGGGAACACAGACTGACCAAATAACTCTTCCCGAGTACCAGGGCAAACACCATGCACCGATAGGACACTGACCGTCTGCAAGACTCAAGGATTTCTATCACCAGCAGCTGTCTAAGCAACCTGGAATTCGAAACAAACCGGTTAGCCCAGTGAAGACCGGTCTAAAGTCCGAAATACTATGAATTCGGCGTCTGAGCAGGGGCGTTCCGAAACAGAGCTTAGGTCCAAATCAAGTTAGATCTCAGAGCATTCTATACCACTGACTGAGGCAAGGAAGGCACTCCCGGCGATTCAGCAAAATCCCTGAAACTGTTTCAACGAATGAAACGTCATGGTGCATACAAATGGAGAAATCTGACAACACCGATTATATGCACTCACTAGATGCAGCATGAATATGACGAAGTTGGCACGAAGAGTATTAGCAATTTTGCCATTAATTCCTCGTCATCGAAAGTGACCGAGGATTTTTCACTGTTCTATGAAAGTAAGCAGGTGCTGCTCTTCTGTCCACAAGAGACAAATACTGTATATCTAAAGAATTCTAATGAAACAGTTCCTAATAAACAAAGGAACCAGTTACCATAAGATTGCTGAAGCTTGTGAAAGCTTCTGTCACTACAGTAGACTAACCACCGGTATCACGTAAAACATTTAAATGAAGCAGCCAAGTATTACAGAAGGTGAAAAAGGGCACTGTATGTATGGGATTGCCGATGAAATGTAAGAGCAGAGTCTGGAGCACTGCAAGGCTTGCCCCAAACATATTTTGCAGTCAATAACGGTTGCCCTAAAGGGGTGAGTGCCGTAATTAGTGTTTTCCGTAAAATTAAAATGCACATTCCTCCCGCTCATTAGTTTTAGATAAGACAGCATGCAGCTTGCAACCTAGCCTACCAGGTTTTACGAAAAATTGGGAACTCAGTGTACACCTGCGATAAAAAGGACCTTATGGGAAGTAGGAAGAACCAGGCGCTGAAAAAGTGCACACTTTAAAAAAGGGGTTAATTTATTTTGACTGTTCCAGATCTCCGGTTGCTATTATGCCAATTTTGCCAATTTGTGCTTCTATTAAACGAACTGCCATGCATTACATAATGACTGTTATCGGAAGCCTTCACAATCAGACCACGTTAGAAATAAGTGGATGTTTTATTTTCTGAAAATTTCCATCCCTACCTATAAAATTTGGGCAACTTGGACAGGATCATTGTAAGGTCAGCGGCAAACGTCAAATTATCCCATTTTCTTGTTTTATTTTCTCAGATAGATGAAGGATATGCAACTCAATGAACTTGTAGACTTTAGCTGCTCTTTTTGCCCGTATTTTAGGAGTGCAATCGGTTCCAGTGAAATTTCGGTTGGGATGGCTCTGGATTCTCAACAGGAATCTAAGGAACAGTTAGATCTGTGTGAGAACCACGGACCCATACGTACGACATAGTGGTTTCACTAACTGTTTGAGCTGACTAGCAGGACTATTCAGCCTTTTAAGTAATCCGTGTATTAGCATTTGGTGTTTCCATGGTAATCATTTGTGTTACGAGTTTGGTTTTTCGTTCAGCTTGTCTGATTTAGTCTGTGGTGAACTAAGAATACATTTCACAACACGAGCATCTAATTAATTCCCAAAAATCCAAATTCCAGTAGCTTCATTTATTATTGCCTTCACAAGCTCCTCAAGAGTAACTCCTATGGGGAGACTACCACAGCAGCAGCTCAGGTAAGCAACGATTTATGGTTTCACTACCCTGACGAGGGAACACCCACCGAGAATCCAAACATTCTATTACGCTGAGGAGGTTTCAAGGGGTATTATCATATTAAGTGAGTTTATTGCATGCTACCCTTTGCAACCATGAACACGTATATCCAGTTTAGCTTAAACGTCCTCATTTCTAACTCTAAAAGGATCCATTCTTGTTCTATAGTAGGTTGTTAAGTCATTGGTACCGTGATGCGCAAATTATTCAATCTTGCAGGCAGTTAGGCAATGCATTCTGAAACACACGGGTCCTGATGTTAAACAGGGGAGGAGGTTAATCCAACTACCAGCGCACGCACCGAGGGAGAGAAGTGGAAATTGTTTTCGAACTCGCTGGTGAGGAAATGCCATTTACGAAACAGGGGAAAACAAACAAGAATTCTGCGAAATAAATTTGGGTGTAAAATGATAGTAAGTGTCCGACAACGAGGTGACAATGAAGCAACAACAGGAGACTTCAACCACAAACACAACAATTTAGGAAGACACCTGTCATTGTATATCAATCTGTTGGTTGTTCTCGATATTAATACTGTATTTCTCTCGGTTGTTGATTTCTACCTCAGGCTGCAATTTTGGATAAACAGTCCATCAGAACGCACTGATTGGACGAATGTATCTCTGGAGAAACGTTCTTATATTGAAAACGACTTGTCAACAACGAATAAATAATAGAATAAATTAGTGGAACGCTTTTCTCCACATAAAACATCAATATTTGAAACATAGGATGATTTGAAGTAATTCTATCATACCCGTGCTTTTTCAGACCCATGTAAAATACCTATGCACGGAAGAAGTCTCATTAGCTACCTTAAGCCTGCCTGAGTTCTACTAGTCCCAGACTCACATTTTACTGGTAATTCGGCGAAATGTATTACTAATCCTATTAATGTATTGAAATTCAGTTGTAACCACCTCGTTAACATGCAAAGAGTGAGTATCTTAAAAAAGGTTTAAGTTACCACTTGCACCCATTCACGTGGTCTAGATATGCACACTACCAAGCACACTTGGATGGGGAAATTCCATTCGTTTCATCCTCAGGATCGGGCTTGGCACTCGAACTGACAGAGTTTTACGACAGTAAATTAGACAGAACTTTGTCCATTTACAGTGTTCTCTAGTCCCTCAGCTAACAAGCAAATTTCAGAGTTCATAAAGTGCCCACTTCCGGGGCAATCAAGTGATAGGCACACAGCACGAAAATATGATTGTATTCTCGTCGAGTCAGCATAAGTATTAGCCCAGAAAGACCATCGGTCTTATAAGAGGGTGAAAACTGACCAGCTGTTGCGGTTGGAACATCGCCCTGATTTCCTTCTGTCTAAAGCTGCTGTCTAAAGCTCAAAACTAGGTACAAGCTAGTTCCGTCATCGTGGTGCATTGCGACCCTTCTTGAACAACCGGAAGCCAAAACAACCACTTCAGCTTCCAAAACAACACAAAAGACATATTCCATGAACACAATTCAACATTCGGTCATCGGCGGATGATGTTCAAAAGCTCTGCCCAACTAGTTGCAACAAAACTTCTGGGTGTCATATTGCTACTGGATTTCCGTGAGAAACGTCCCAAACTCAGCCCTTGTTGGAGGTGCCTGGGTGAACAGCCCACTATCAACTGAAGAAGGACTTACCTCACGAGCGGCCCGAGAAAACCACTACGGGTTGTAGAAATGCTAGCTGCTTCTTTGAAAACAGCAGCAACAATCAATGAATCTAGGATAATAGGTGGACCTATTTGTTGTCCCCCTGGTGATCCTCCTGCTTGAAAAATTCAGTGAGACGCAAAAGTGTAAAAATGAACAGAATCCTTCACTTAAATATTTAGCCACTAGGCTATGCGACCAGGAATAACAAAGTCTACAGCCGTGCCACTTTTCAAAAACACCCATAAACAGCATTTCTGAAATCATGAGAGAAAAGTTCAGTGAAGATGGCATTCCACCGGACATTTCCAGGGCATCAACGATACTCAGCTTGCTTCGGAATGTGAATGAAGGAGACATGACCTTCTCAAATTATGAAGTCTGTGCAAAAGAGAAAAAAGGAGGGAAAAAAGAGCAACCTGCCACAGCACAAGTGCATTCGAATTGCTGAGGAATGTACTTCTACCCTTCTGCTCACCCGCATTTCCACCGAACAATGTCTTCCTACCGGACCAAAGGAAGATAGGTTTCGTCCAAGACGAGGACGTATAGGTAAGGTACGAAAATGCAAGCTACATTATAGTTAAGCAAAGTTTAGTCAAGCTCAGATGTCCAAATTGCTCTCTTTAGCATCCTGATGATATATACATGTATTTGGAGACAGCGAAAACGCCCGACAACCTCAAATCAATGGCGACGATTATTTTGTCCCCTACTTTGGGCTGAAAATCTCAGCCACTTTCAGAGCTGACCAAACGACTCCTCACCTCCAAAAACGAAAACAACTTACTTTGATCACCTGTGCTTTTTAACAGTCATAACTTCTAGGAAGTCAGCTTCTGCGTTAACAGTACGGCAGTAGCCCTCTTTCAGTTAGGGCATGCAAAACACGGACTGTGTGAAATTGGCCTGCGGAAGACCGTAGGATTTTAAGTTGCTTTCATAAGATGCAGTCATACAGTAGGGTCCTTAGCGAATGGCATAAAACCAGACTGTACTTACCAGTCAGCAGGTCTTATGCTAGGTATAGCTTTTAACTCATCAATAATGCACAAATTTGTGGACGATTTAACCAGTGGAAACTATAATTCGCACCCATTCAAATTAGGCTAATTTGATCCGATGACACCAGTGATAACCTAAACACCTGGCATGTCTGAAATTACCCATTTCTGGAGTCATTCTGGTAATGCGCCGTGAAACAACACTGTGCTTTACTCGATATTGTAGCGCTCAACCAAAAACTATCAAAAAACTAACCGAATAGGCCTTTATGGACAGTGCGGCAGTGCATCACCTCTCACCCGGGAGACCAGCGTTTCCGTTCTCTGAATCAGCAACATTAAGGCGATAACTTATACAATGTACGATATGTACAACATTCCTTTAACTTGGTCATTGAAAAGTGGTCTATAGGTTGACATGGGCTACAAGTTGGTCTGCATGTCTAATCAATACCACGATTACGCACGTTGTTGATTTTTGCACTTAATTCTCCATTAGTTTTCCCAGGTGAACTTTCATGTAACGTGCCAGAATTGTCTTGAAACATGTGTAAACCAGTACAGTCTGGGACATTTTTTCCAAAGATTAGTTGATTATTTTTCGGCCCTACCACAATCAATGCAGACGCTCATCCCTCATACAAATCACACCAAAACGGGGACCAGTCTGGCTTGAATGCAGGAACAGCAAGTCGTCATCATTCATTCATTTCGTTGTCCGGGAAGCGAGAATCGACACCTGTTCACGAACACCACGCTCACAGTTCTAACACCACGATAAATAGAAGGCAACTTTTCACTCCGTCACAGTCGGTGGGCATCAACTGGGACATTCGAGGCTGGAGGGAAAAACAGTCATTCGTTGCAGTACACCTGTGCAAATATATGACAACACTACACCGCAAAGAGGACAGCTATAGAAATATGCTTCCATAACACAATCAGGCTCAAAAAGCCGCAGGTGCAAGCGTAAGGTAATTGCATTTCAAGGGTTACAGAATGTTGTAACTAGTCTTTCTGGATCGGGATCGTCTTAAAATGCATGTTTTTATATGTGTTGGCCATCTTTAAACCGGACGAAATGCTCAAGTCAGTGTTCGAAAACCGTTAAATCCCGGCATTTGCGGCTGATTGTCTCCCCTTTATCTAATAAACGATGTACGCCAGTCCTAGTCTTCTGGTGAATTGCCCGTACAATTATTCTTATCATACAGTCATCTGTTAGACGAAAACAGCGTACGTGATGATGAGCAATAATGTGTTCGGAAATCGTCTTCAATAAATCGCCTGTTGTCACTCTTGTGGAGCCACATCTGTTGAATACTTCGAGGATTGCATCGAGCTTGGGGACTGTCAAAAATATATGTAGAGTGATGGCGCACAAAGCTCGTCCACTGAAGCAGTACACTTGTAATAATTTGAATACACCATTCGGATGAGGCCTCCAGGACCAAAGTTTGACCAAACAAAGACCGCAGATAATACACAGGCTCACCAGTGCTGAGCATCACGATCGAGGGAAAACCAAATTTCCACAAAACAAGGAAGAACGGAACTGTCCAAAAAGAATGGAAAACCATCAGCTGCTCACAGACACCAACCGCATTCCTGGAAGCACTGAGTAATATTTTCGAAGGGTTTTAACATAATTTTGAAAAAAAGTCTGTTGAAGGTTAGAAATCTGTGCGTTTTATTTGGAAAGGCGCAAAACTGATAGATAAAGAAGAATACATGGATAGATAGATAGATAGATAGATAGATAGATAGATAGATAGATAGATAGATAGATAGATAGATAGATAGATAGATAGCTTGACATGGCTTGAAAATCTACATAATCTAACTGTCGATTTGTCCTCAATTACACCAGCTAACACAGATCGATATGTGTTTGCTTTGATCTGTCATAGCTTTTAATGCATGAATGCTAAGATGGTGCACGTGATGCTTCGTTAATGAGGAAACTTCTCAGCGACGCTGGGAAGTTATTGTTGAATAAAGATGACCAACCGAAGACAAAGACCCAGTTTCTACCTGGAACATAAGAATTCAGAGCGCAAACCAGAATGTCAAACACAGATTAATGAGAAGCAATCGGTAAACTTTGCGGCACACTTGACAAACAATGAGGTATACATTATCACCGTACTGTGTGACAAACCAAGCTTAGATGCACTTTAATTCCGAAACTCCACTTTCCCTCAAAGCAAACTGTCTGCTCGACAATTCCGTTCCGCGCTATTCATTAGAGATGCATTTACTGTATTTACTGATTGAATTAAAATTCATGGGTAATTTAGCGTCTCACGGGCAAATGAATAGGATCCCTTTGAGCTACCGATTTGGTCCCCGTGGAACACGTTCCCCGTCTTGCTCATACGGAGAATGCAGTATGCGAGGTGTATTATTCTCATGTCATCGGACTACGAAGAACTCTGATGTATCCTCTACCAACTGAGTCAGATGAATTTGCTTTGAACGCACATCATACTCTCAGAGCCAGTGGATATCATTAGTGGTTCGTAACTCAAAATATGGCTCTTTGGCCTACTGAATAAATCAAACGATCACACAAGTACTAAAGACTTGCTGGCAGTTGCCTAATATTCTAATCCTTTTGGCAAACTTCCTCGGCTGTAGCTCAAATATATTGAGTTCACACAAAATTTATGCTGGATTTTAACCCTCAAGGTACGATAGTCTAAGTAGTACCATGAAGCTGTTCGTTTTAGGCGTACGACGTAACAGCACTTCTCATGATGGAAAAAGAGCAATCTTATTGGGGTGGTCACTGTCTTATCTCATAAAAACTGGACTCCAAATGACTCAGTTCCTACAGGATATCTCAGTCTGCCGAAATCGATCGAAGGAAGTAGAAGTTGAGGCATTTGCAATATGGCCATGTGACCTAGCATTAAGCTATCAAAACGGGTTCGTTTGAAATTGAAATTGACCTTGGTCATCTGACGCATGTCAGCCATCCAACCAGGTGTCCGGTCCAACCAATTGTCTTCGCTGCCGTCTGTTTTTAACCACCTAACCACTATTCCGGTAGTTACGTTTGCTTGCTTTCCACCTACGCACTGATCTGATAACGAACCTTGGGGAAGATTAGTGTTCTTCATCCCGTCCTCCCTATTAACTGATTGAATTATCCATTGAACAGTGTTCGTTGTCTGGGAAGATTTCTGTAGGATGAGAAACAGATTTCTGTGCCAATTTAGTTTCCCTATTTAGATGTCTAAGACAGGTTGGACATTTAGCCTACCATGACGCAGTAACTACAATATCGTCTCATTATATCAATCACCTGACACAGCAGACAGTGTTGGCACGTATGGTTGTTGATTTTCTTGCTGAGTTGGCAAGGCCAGGTAGAATTTTTCAACATCATCAGCCGGCGTTGTGTAGCGAAAGGTGGAGTTCCCTCATTGGTTGCAACCTCACCAAACACGCTCAGCAGATAGAACAACGACTATGATAGTCGCCCACAAAAACCATCTAAGCTATCTCGAAAAATTTCACAAATCCTCATAAAGTCCACTGAGACCATTGGCAAGACCGGCCGATAATGGCTAACTCAGTGCGAAGTATCGGTATAGCATGTGAAGTAACTAGACACCGGTTTGTGTTTCAACACTGATGGCGTGGTAACATATAGGCTCCCAGTCTAGCTTTATAAAGTGAACTACACAGTTGACCTGTGCTGATATGATATAAACATCAGTTATTTTTCACTGTAGTTGCGCTAGAAAGATGGACATCTATCCCATGACAATAGTAGGGGAATTTTCAAAGAAACAGTCATCGTAGAGTTATTCAGTGTAGAGCAGTATGTTGTACGGGTTCAAAATAATGTGTGCCGGACAATCTGCTTATCCATCTTCGTTAAAGTACGTTAAGGAAAAACCTGATCCGTGAAACAGCTCTTGCCACGACAGTAGCTTACGGTGTTCGTCAGATGAGGAAAATAGTGTGAACCTGTTTTTAAGAATTGCCTATTATGCTTAATAATCTCCATTTTACTCAAGCTTTTGACAGAGCGAGTAAAGTTCCCACGTGAATGAAGGTGGGCATTGGTCATTATATTTAGGGATGCATGATGTCCCTGTATAAAAAACCACAATCGTGATTCGTTCCCAGTTGGCAACAGCGAAGGAAGTTCGTCGCCACTCCCATATCATCTACGTGTGGATTTTAGTAATGAAAGAATCCTAATATCAGCACTCTCTGTTAGGGTTCACCCAGCTACTTCTGCGAAAGCTAAATCAGACAAGCAGAAAGTGGCTGATCGTCGACAGTGCCGCAACTGACGTGTCGTTTGTAGGAAGTCTCGCTCCCAAGTCCTACAAATTGGTAAAGTCGTGTCCCTAGCCGAAGTCCCCCAGACTTGAGCCGTCCCCAGTTAAGAATGTTTACTAAGACAACAGAAAACGCTCCATGATCCGTCACTCAGTCTCGATTAGTTTGCTTTCAAAACAGTTGAAGAATATATCATGAAGAGAGCAAAACACATCGGCTTATGCCATGAAAATATGACCACCATTAAACGGCATATAACGGATAGTCGGAAGATCGGGATATGTATTTTCGTACTGGTGAGTTTGTGCAACACTCATTAGTAGATGGAGCAGAAACCGTTTTGAAATGACTATGTTACGTTGCACGTTTTGCCTTGCCGGAAGAAAAATGACTGGTGTATTGTCCAGTAATACTTATTTAGAACAGAAAAACTCGGATGTAGAAGAATTGGTCCTCGTAAGACAGTGATTTTTATTTGGAGAAGCCAGAAAGAACTAGACTGCTGTGGCTGGTTAACCTCTACCGCAGTGGTCTCATGGGAAGTCGCAATCCAGATGTATGTGATAAATGTGCAGTGGCTAGCTAATAGTGGGTTCACATGTACATGTTTATTATGAATACTAAAGCAGTTAAACATCAGTGTCAGCACCTATCTTGCTAACCCCGACTCTAACTCTGATGATGATGATGATGATAATGATGATGATGATGATGATGCTGCTGCTGATGATGATGATAAAATATCAAAGGTTTGCAGTTATCATTCGGTGCAGGATATGCCTATCTTATGTGACCTTGAGCTGCCAGATGACTGGGATTTTTCAATATCCGGACCTCCATCACATTATTGCTAAACACCTAGTTCGTCCTTGTTAGGCCGATGAATTCGGTATCACTAGAAAAATAAGTTACATTATGGGAACTAATGCTTAAACACAGAGCCAACAGCAGAAAACCTCACCTCTCACGAGTTTCTCACAAACATACAGTCTTATTAGAGTACAACTCACTACAAGTCTAGTACAAGATCAGTGAATTACTGACGCAGTGCTGCTTCCAGGGCGGAACCCAGCACGAGTAGGAATAACTCCGTTAGCAGGAAAATTTTGGCAACAAGGAATTCGTTTCCAATGAAATCTCTCCTAGACAAAATAAACTTCCAGGAACCAGAAGGGAAAATGGCTTTGGTTCTTTGAATGGCCAAGTAACTCACTGAGGGAGGATACCATATTGGAATTTACCATTTCATTGCCCTAGTCAGACAGGTGATAGCGCAAGCAGTGCTGGTGCACCATTCCACCACTCCAAAAATATCAGCAGAAGGTTCTTCATAGTACTTGGTGAGATTATAATCTAGTATATTTGGCTTTCACCAGGATTCTACTCAGTACCGTTCTTATTTTTATTGTCGTAATAAATGCTGGTACAGCTTCTTGATTTGTAAGTCCTAATCCAGAACACAAAAGCATCCCCGAGGAATTATCTGCAGGACCTTGTCTCGTCACGTGACTTTAGTCTTTATCGGTCAGTGAAATGCAACAATAATGAACTTACAGTTTATTCAGTTCAACTAAAGCCAGATATTTCATAATGTATCCACAAGAATTGCTTCAGACAACTTGACAAGAACGGAAACAGGTGATGAGGATCCCGTTAGTGTCAGTCGTTACAGGGAGATTACCTCCCTGGGGAAACATTTTGGTATCGCCTGGATTTTTCTCGTTAGATTACTGCATATAAACAATGTGTTCAATCACAGTTTGCCCTGATAGACAAGGATGAACAGAACTGATAACTAGCCCCAAAGAAATAGTGTGAGAATCAACTGTTTTCCAAACATGCTGTCAGTTTGAGCCTTGTGACATTCTACGGCAAACTTCTGGGTGTATTCAGTGCTCGTATGGGGTGATTCCGGCGATATTCTATGGGCATACATTTCCCCTAATATTTCACTGGCTTGCACAAATCCAGAGACAATAGTCTTGTAACTGCTTGTCACGTCAAACCAGACCTAAATCTGCCGCCCTAATATACTGGTCGAGCTTGAGTTTTATAAAGATCCAATGGGTCAAACGTGTTGAAACTTTGTCCATCAAGGTACGACCACGCCTGGAGGGCCAAAGAAAAGCAACCAGACAAATAGTAGCGGGCTCCCATACTAGGAGTAGTTGTAACACCAGCGAATCTGGTCATAAAGTTGTGCTGTCCGCTGCGGTAAGAGTGTGAGAACTATAAAGTGTTGCCATCAGGCGAACAGCGTTTTTGTGTTTATGGAAGCAAGGATGATTTACTCCTCTATGGGAAGCATGTTACAACAGACCGACACTAAAACAACTGCCTTGTGGGTCAGCACACGATATGTCACTAGTTCACTCAGAAAAGTAAAAAACATCACTTCTCATGTGCCACGGACTATCAAAAAATTGGGCGCATCTTCTAATTGCACCTGAAAAGTGAAGATTTCCCTGGACAGGGGTGGAAGAGGCAAGCTCTCGGGAATGAACTCAAAACCCCATTGAACTCCGTACATTCCAATTGGCTTACTGAAGGAAGCTATCAGCGTTTGATTTGGTTGTACTTTCCACTGAAGTGGGACAAGGCTGATGTGAAGATACAGGTGGGTTCGTGACCGTAGATCAAGCAGATCAAAGAATAGTAGATGAATCAAGCTTAATAAATATGATAATAATGGCCATCCTACTTAGACCGTCAAAGGTAAGTTTTGTCACAGATAACTGCACCTTTATCTACACAGTGAAGTGGAAAAAAGGAAAAGAATAAACCTATGAGAAACTGGCCGACTTGATTAAATTTACATCCTCTGGTCACCATCTTTTCGAAACAGGTGATTTAAACTCTCGGATTTACAGGGATTCGGAAACCTGTAAAAAGATACTGGGACCGTATGAAATCGAACCAATTTACGACGATGATAGAAGAATGCCTACGATATGGGCTGCTTTGAAACATTCAGCAGAAAACGAGTGATGCAGTGTGGGGTGGACAAAACTTTTAGGTAATACATGTAACAAACCATCCTAATTTGACGAGTTGTACTTGCTGATCTAGTGATTCTGATTCGCTCCCAAGTACTCCGTACGCATCACTTCATTGCAAACACTCTGAAGCCAGCTGAAGCTTACTGTACTGCGAAGACACCTCAAATAGGATAGGCCAATTTTCACAACCACACATTAACATTTCTCTTACAACTGCCTTGTACAACAGCTCTTGAGCTTCACTGAAATTCTTTCCCGATACCATTAATGATGCAAGCTCATAAAACTGTGTACTGTTTGATTATCCGTGTGCTCAGTTTTTGTATGACGGTACATCAATGGAGGGAAACTGGCCAAAAAACCGGAGTTCCTGTCCCTGAATTTTCAAGGGAATACAGGAAAACTTAAAACTCTGAAGAGTTAGTTTGCGCCCCCAAGATGCAAAACGCATACTAGACATGAAAACACATCCGAAACTCTATTTAGAGTTAACTATAGAGACTAACAACAAGACAGAATCGTTTGCATAGACTGAGTGTACCTGTATTTCTCATGGTGTGATTTCGATACCAAGATACTCAGCCTCTTAAAAGGTGTATTCCATGATGTTATTGATAACCAAGTAGAACCATAGAGAAGAGAGGCCTGCCGAACACTACCACTTCTAGGAAAACTTATGGACTGTTTGTTGTAAACTATTGCATTACCGGAAGAATAGAATTCACGAAGTACATTTACAAACTTCATAAGTACTCCTCTTTGGCCAAGCATACGTAGATGAACTGACCTGTCTGTGAAGAAAGGCTCCTTTGAATATGAGAAAGAAACGAAAATGTTGGCCAGTCGGACGTATGGCGGTGCCAAAGTATTTGACGTAACTTGATGTGATCAGTGCACCCCCACCCCTGGCGAAAATCTGTCTCCTGTTTTGGATTTGTCCCAAGCGCCGCGGTTTGCCGTCGCAGTATTATTAAAGCCAGTGGCTGCGTTGTGACAAGCTTATGATCGACACCTTTAAAGTTGAAACAGTCGCTTCGTGTGCCTTTTTTCAATAGAACTGCGATTTTTATTTGAGATTTCGTCCTGCCAGTGAGGCCAATCTATTCTGAAAAGCCCAGAATCACTGTACAGCTGTTTCACTCTTAATGAGGATCATCAGCTGTACGCGTCTCACGAAACCCAGAGGGTTTGGAATCCTCGACCTTCCTGTCAGTGGTTGTACACAACTATTCGGCCTCGAGCGGCTGAACGACGGAGCCATCAGCTCTGAGTTGGCTCCAAGTTGCCTGAAACTTATTCTCGCTCCCAAGTATGTTGGTCATCGAAAATTGATCAGTCAAAAAAGAATCTAACTTCGAAGACCACTGCTTGAGCTGATTGGATCGAATTAAACGCGAAAATATAGAAGCCGACGGTTAGCTAAATCATTGTTGAAAGTACTTTGTCCAGCAGTGTGGAGGCTGGGAACCATTGTAAATTAGATTTCCAATATGATCTTTGATTAGCTCAAAGTAAAATTTTTTATTATTGGAAATGAAACCGTAGATGTAAGTGGTGATATGCTATTGGCAAATCTTCTGGGTCTAGTGACGTGTCTATAGTTGGGCTCAACGGATGAGTAGCCACCTGATGGGGCTGGAGAAGAGCTAATAGAGAATGGTTAGAAAAGATGGGAGGCCTCAATAGTTGCATCCTTCCTCTTATCCGCGCTGCTGTGTGTGGTGAATAATGCGACCCGGATGATGTCATCACGCGACGGCTAATGTATAAAGGTTCATTTGAGGGTTGTATATGAGCTCAGATAATGCCAGAGCGCCCAGTCCCAGACGACTAAGGTCTTCGCCCAGATATTTTGATTAAAATCCTGACTGCAAGGCATAAGACTATCACAGTAGTCTAAATGTTAAGGCCTGATTGACACATTCCGAACCCCTGACCTGGAGGGCCGAGAGACAGTCAGACCTCTTTCAGCTGACCAACCTGGTAGCACAGACGGCAAATATCGCGTGAATATCCTCCACCATATCTCAGTGGAATAATAAGGTACGTAAACCGTAGCACTAAAATAAGGGTCAGGTTCTTCGTGACGAATATGATAGTATGCTGAAAACTAAAGGAAGTGACGGTTGACGCCGGTGCTCAAGGGGTAACATTTGACTGTTTCCCGGGCTCATTGTTATTCCATTATGCTTAGACCGACTAATGGCTTGCAACAGGTCTTTGTATATTTTAGTGGTGCAAACACTGTTGGCCTCCAGATCCGTTCTGGATGCTTGCCATTCATTAGATAGGAATTCCAGTAGCCATAATTAACAATAGAAGGGTATCCGCTTCTGCGGCGGGTGATGTTTATGATGAAATTTCCTATTCATCAACTCGCACAGAAACCGTATCTTGAAGATCACAATTAGCGCATTTGCTGACGCGGAAAAAGGCACAAATTTCGAATCGCTTAAGTGGCTATTAGATGGAGACCTCCATAGACAGAAGACGATAACATCTCCTGTGTAAGCTTGGTCATACAATTGAACAGATGCACATCGTTACCTAATTTATCCTCTTCAGACAATGTTGTCAATCTGTTCGCTTAGTTGTTTTGAATTCCAAAATTCACTGAGGAGCTGTGACCTTACCAACGCAGAACTTCCGGCCTCCGTATGCTGCATACCGCTACAGCTCCAACTGCTGTATTCCAGACACAACTTGGATTCTATCAAAGATCGTAGTCTTGCACCGACCTCTGTAATGTTTATGTTCTCCGCTCACAATCATCAACACCTACAACAGCGATTAGTGTTCTTTTGTGCACCGGATACAGAACGGTTGTGAATTTGACGAAAGGTTAACCACCCCAAATTCTTACACTGCTAGTAAGCATTCCGCCAAGTATAACACTTATGCTTTATTGTTTATGTTATCCACACTAGCCTAGTGGGTGCAAAGTTGACACGTGGTGTGATTTTTCGAATGTTGTGTGAACCCTAGACAGTCCAAAACATACAGGCTAGTGAGGGGTAGAAGAGGTCAGCAGCGAAAGTCAAGGTTTATTTGCATAGTGACCTCAGACTCAACATACACGAGGTTCAGTAATTCGGATTTCCTGCTGTTAGGTCACTGTTTGGATCCAGCAGAGTTTCGAGAATGGGAGTTGTAGCCCGATCCACTTTATGCTTAAGAAGACACGTTCGACGAGTTCACTTTGCAGCCCAAATGCTAGATTGAAAATTCTTCATAGGAATGTAATAGCCGTCAATATGTTTTGGCGCAGTTTGTCACATGCGCCGGAATTCAGTATCCCAGAAATTTACAAATGGTCCTATAGTTGTCCCTTGTTTCAAGGGTACCCACGTAGAACCTGAGAATTACCAAGCCCAGGGCTTTAAACTTTCCATCAGGTAAACCGCAGGGAGTATCGAACGTTAAGAGAGCTTAAATAACTGTTTACCATTAATCATTTTCCTAGCAAACTTCAGAACACAATAAAACAAGCTAAACTTAAATAAAGTGATAAATCCCCTGCCTACTACTGAGCTTGAAACAGGGAGCGTTGAAAGTATACGTAACGCAACCGACTCTTACCACAGTTACCTGATCAGTCCAGATCTAGACAAAAAGCCTTACCGAACTGACCACTAATGTCTTTTACTTAACCAATCAACTTCTAATGCATATTCTCTGAAGCACAGCGTCACTGTTATGGAAGAAGAATATTTGACTCTGAGGCTGGGTTATTGACGAAGCGATGTTACAAAATATCATAAATTCTCATATCTAGTCTAGAAGTTTCGGTCTAGGAGTTAAAACCTAATTTTTTTGTAGTAATGTCGGGAAAAATGACCTCAAACGACCGCATATATATGACATTCCTGTGGTACACTGTCTCCAATCGAAAAAACTGTCATTGAACAAAAAACATTGAAGCAAAACTGGCAACTGTGTCTTGTTTGCACTGACGGTCTCCAGGATAGGCCGTCCTTGGTAGGCCTCTTCATTTGGCCTCTCCAGAAGAGAAGAATGTAGGAATTAGTTTCCTTCTCCAAAATAAATCATCATACTGATGCTTTCAAGAGATTCCACCATGTAGCAGGCGCGTGGTCTCTAGTCAAGGTCACAAATCAGTGTAGAAATTTGTGAGAAGTTGCACAATAATTGCGGAAGCTTCATGACTGATTTTGTTATTCACGGTAATCTTCAACCGTATTTTCAAGAATGAAAGAATGTTGTCCCGAGGCTCCTTAAGGGTCATTTCACTGCAATCTGACAGCAAGAAACAGCCAATTAGTTGGTACTTGGATAGGTGATCTTAAGATCAATGTTCCGCTTTCGCTCCGTTACGGTAAAATAAAACCGGAGAGTATTCTTCAGATTTTTCGCAATTCAAAATAGAAACCCTTGGCTGTTGATCAACTGCCACCCTATCAACAACGGATAAACTCAACCAAGCTAACAATATTTAGACAGATTGCCAGAATAACAACCCCGTCATCAAATTGTCTCGATAGCTCAAGTAAACATTAGTCGTAAGGTTATGGAAGACTCCACAAAAGCATTTTTCAACTCTGGTTTGTGGAGTGTTTGGCTTTGTGAACAATAGCGGAACTCAGTCCTTCCACTAGTTAAATATCTTTTAGTAATTATGGGATAAAATAAACTCAGCAACTTATATTGAAACAACAGCTGTTCTGGAGCATTCAGCTGTTGGGAACATGTTTCTTGGAATCATTCATAACCGTCACCACAATATTAATAACAGTATTAACAGACCGTTCTTTGCAAATTAGCTGCCCCCGAAAATGTTTTGGTCACAAATGGATGAACTCAGAGGTTTAGATTCAGAAGCCTGGACAAGTCTGGGGTTTACTTGAAGTTTATTTGGATTATCCTTTGAGTTTTTTGCCTGGTGCAAATTGAATTAGCATGACCAAAGCGTATCTCTGCTGTGCAGCCCCAAAGTAACCTGCGCTTTTTATTTCCCTAAGCTGCTATGTGGGAGATCATCAGAATTATCAGCCTATTTAACTTACTGGGAAGGAAGCTAAGGAAGACTGTCTTGCACTAACTTTACGGGTGTGTTGAAGGTTTCCTACCCTACATAGTTGTTGCACACACAGAAACACAACGCTCTTCCCCTTCACATGGCTTATTAATTTTTTGCCCACGACATAAACCGGAACACACGAAGTCTTCTCTGGATATGAGACCATCCGCGTTGTGCATCCTCAAGCTCAATTTTTGTGCTGCCCGTATGTTCCAACATTTTCGATGCTTTTCTCCTACTCTTATTGATAGCAGGAGCAGAATTCGAAATTTAAGGCAGATTTTATCATGTAAGGGGACTCAGTCTTAACCTAAAATCCGAAAAGGACTGTATGGCTGTTTTATACTTAATGGGAGTAATCAGAAATTGGGAATCTCCAGGGAGATATGAACCCGTAGCCTACCAGCTGATAGTCAAGGACTAAGGCGTTCGGTTACGACTGGCTGACCGGTAGAGTGATTAAATCTCATTTAGGCAGGATGCGAATTACTGATAATTCTGAGTAAGGATAAATCAGCGGTGCTGCTTTTCTTGGCTTTTCAGTATGCAATGAATTCACTTACAGATTGGAATCTCGACAGAGATTTATTACTAATTTCCACCTAATTCTGTGTGCATTTTTCCAACTTTTTTTCGGAACAGTTTCACTGAAAGTGGGTACATTCTATTGATATACTGCTTACCTGAGGACTTAGATGTGTTACCAGATAATGTCGTCTGGTTTCTGAAAGTCTTTGTAAACAGCAAACACCGCTGGCGATCCCATCACGAAATCTAAACACCTGTCGAATACTGTAAACAGATGAGATAGATCACCAGCAAACAGTCTCGCGTCATAATTTCAGGTGGCTTGCTCTTTGTACCTTTTCTGAAACTGGTTCCGTACTGAGACCGTTTATCCAGTTCCAATACCTGAAACGTTTCTTGCCTTTAATCATTTCCACCTCTACCTTTTGTATCCTTATTCACGCTGAGTAGCGCGCACTGCAATAGTGTATTAAAACAGTTTACCCAGAGGTTAGAAGAGAGTATTTCAAACTGACATTAATCAGGTGAAATAAGAAGGAGCAGTCGTACAAAATTTCTGTCGAAAATTCATGGACCGTTACTCCTGAAACTTTCCGGTAGCCAAGAAAAATATAATGGCTGGTGCAAAATGTAATTTATCATGACTGAGAGTTAATCAGGCAACAGGGCTGGCAACGAATGATCAGAACTGTTAAGTTGTCAGTAGCTGGTTAGGACAAATCACGCAAATGAACGGAATTCCAATTTGTTTTCTTAGCACTCAGGAAGTGGAAAGCTTCTGGTTGGAGCTGTCTGGCCGCAGCTGTGAGCTGGCGAATAGATACTCGTCATACACAACATGCCCTAGGCAATTAATTTTACGTAGACAAGATGAACAGTGTGTACATCCTGAATACGAACCCGAGCACAACAACCTGCCTAGCAAGCAACTTCTCAATGAAGAAATCGACAGAACCTCAGGAAGCTTGGCCATCGAGTGTAACCATCCAAATGTGGTGTGAACCTATGGATACCGATTCACTGACGGCACTATTAATCGACAGTAATCGGTAGCTAGTTAGAACCCATGAGTATGACCTTCAATAAAGAAGTCAACGGAACCGGTCGGAGAGCCACCGTAATTGGGAAGTGAATTCAGGCTGTAACTGCGAGACATCAAACAGCCCACTTAGATATATATCCGAAAAACATTAAAAGTACTGCCTTATTTCTGACCAGTAGTAGTCACTGGGTAGTGCATGCAGTCCCATTACGACCAGCAGTTATTTTACACACCATAAGGGTGTAACTACTTTATTTTGCCAACCGTGAATAACAGCGCGAATGTCCGTTGCTCATAATCACGCACCTAACGGCAGACTATCGGACAACAAACTTCGTCGCAAGCTGGGCAGTCTGGTGTGCTACCACACGTGCAAATGCCGTGTAAAAACGTCCACTCTCCTACACAATTGCACCAAATATCCTTGGCTTCTACCCCACTTGGCATCGAATACAAACAGGTAGGCCGAAAAATATATCAGAGATCATTTAGTCTCTTAGCAGTGTCGTTTACCAAAATTAGGGTGTGACTGTTTAACGTGGCCACATTCTTACAATGAATATGTGGGAAGTTAACAGTAATTCAGAGTTCTACTTGCACCTACTATCTAACTCAAGGGATACTCAAAGAGGATACACATGATCAGCAAATTAACGGCGGCGGATTGAACTAAGTAGAGTTCATGAAACTGTTCAGTTGAGTACTTATTTCAGGACTACCCAGCTGGACGGTGACCTCGTGGTTGAATTCTTCAGCCGGAAAAAAATCGATCCAGATCCACTTTTCATTATTCCTTGGGGTATAGATTTTGTATTCATTTTTTCAAGTTTGTTCCTGGCCAATTGTTCGGAAAATTGATTGTTCATTGCAGGACATTTGCTCCCAAAAAACAAACCATATTGGAACAATATAGATAAACGATGGTAATGATGGCTTAGGGATTCTTTTACCGGTTTAGTACAGGGTGCGATCGCACAGTACTTTCGTGGTGCACATTTGGAATTATAGGGGAATTTGATTTCCTAACTTTAGATCACAATGTTCCCAGGACTCGACTTCTTACTATCCGTCAAGCTGACGAGCTTGTATAACCAACTGACCTTCCAATAGGTCTTGTTCACTGTACGGAATTTAGCTGGAGACCTGGGCAGATAAGTGTTATGTAGGACGGAAGACAACATTAAAGTGGACATTTTGTCGCTACTTAGAAAATTATCAGTAATGTGTAATAACAACACACCTGGTCGAAGAGCAATGGGGTGAATTATGCGCAAGCTGTGATCAACTGCGGAAACTGATGGAGGGACAATTAAGGTGCTGCATGCGGCCCAAGTTACCATTAGAAACGGAAAGTGCAATTATGTTTTCATCAAGACAAAGGCCTTCAATCTTCAACTGTTGACTCGGGGCAAATCTGGCCATGTCGATTGGCTCACAGATGCGTCTGGATAAGAAGACGCTACTTAGCATATAAAATAACGTATGCATTACCGAGGACGGCGAATACAACCGAGTGGCTCAATCAGACCTGAGTACACCATCGACAAGTAACTACATAGGTGTATGCGGAACGGTCTTTTCTATAGCGATGTAAGTATGAAAAGTGGCACTACCAAAAGATCCCGGTAATTTTATTGCACCCAATTAGGCCTATAGAATAATAAGGCCAGAAAAACATTACAAGCCAAATGTGGACATTTCGGTTTTTCAAGCGAAAATCGACAATCCAAAAGTAACACACTGTATCCCCAGATGAAAAAAGATTTTCGGTCCACCTTCGGTATGATCACTTCTAATGGGTGATGTTTTGTATTCGGTCTTTTGGTATCAGAAGTGGGTTGTTTATTTCAATGCTATTCGGAGAGGGAGGTGTTTCGTTTCTGATATGTCTTCTTCTGGAGATATCAGGCCTTTTTTCATTAGGTACCCATCCTTCACCTTTGTTTGTGGCGAAATACTGCTTACTGGTTTATGACAGTTAAGAACCGGTACTTGCACTCGTGTAGTGCTGTCGAAGATTGTTCACAAGCGTTCAATAAAGCCTCAGTTGCTGCTGAGGCGAGATGGCTCAAGTGGTTAGAGCACGAATTTACTGACCGGAAGGTCCGTGGTTCGAACCCGACCTCTGCCTCTCGACTTCCCCTGTCTAGGCTTGGGCAACCTGGCAGTATCCCAGCCCTCGTGCTTCCTTCTGGTGGCATGGCAGTTAGGCACCGAAAGGGTGTTACAGCTGAATGATTTCTTTCTTTCTTTCAGTTGCTGCTTAAATATTCCACGGTATTGGACTATAACCCGACTGTTAACTCAATGAGTCTCGTGCTGAAGAAGTAAGACTGAAAAGGCTGAGCTCAAGCTAGGATTGAGGGAAAGCTCAACACGAATTTAATAAGGATACGTGTTTAGATATGATTTTGAATTTTTCTGCCGGTTTAACTAGGTTTGGGACAGCACAGCAGCTGCTGGTGCGTCAGTTTAAGTTCATAATGTTCATTTATTAAAATTACTATCCAAAACCTGTGACATTTTCCGTACTTATCGAAAAAGATCTCGGGAATAAAATTGTTCCTCGAGCTAAAATATTTGTGAACTCTCCTGAGGGATTGGCGACCTACCCTCTTCAGAGAAAGGGATCGTGTCTGGCGGGGAAAGTTCGTTGCTGACTGCCATTAGGAGCAACGGTTCCGCAAGGGGTCTCTGTTAGAGGTCAGTGCATTTGGTCTGGAATTCTGAGTCCAACAAATCATATGATACGCGTACTGAAGCGCTTTACAATATTTAAAGTTTCGATATTTTCACCCATAACCATGCTAATAGATTTTTTCCATCTACCCCTCTGATGGCGAAACTGCCCCCCGCCCATCCCGGGAAGCAATAAGGAGCTCTGCTTCTAACCCCAGTAGATATCTAACTCGACATCTACTCCGGAGTCGCAAAAAGGTAAATTCTCTCTATTGCATACGGACTACCAGTTTCTCTGGCATTACACCACAGTATTGCCTGTCACTCCATGCATATCAGTATCAAGTGTGTTGGGCTCTGAACGGCAGCGAGCTTTGGGTCGCACCCAGGTAGTTCTAGTCAGCCTGAAAGAGACAGACTAAGAGAATATCCTATTCGTGTTTTATTAGTACCTGAGTGACTAAACAGCCCACAGCCTTTTTATTGTTAGCCCGGAGCGGTATCTGTTTGAGGTTAAGGTGAACTCAGCGTCCTTAATCACTCATTTACCTGTAATTTTTGTGCGCAGACTTATGAAATTAGTAGGAATGAGTAGTAGTGAGAATACTGCTGCACAAAAGCATAGGGCCAGGATTACACCAAAAATTCAGCCATTTTCAGACTTACGTGATCTCTTACCTGCTTTAAATGAATTCCACAGAGTCAAGTCAATGACAGAGGAATACATTTGGTTACCTATCGAGTGACGAATCCAAGAAAATTATACTATCTGTGAAAAGAAAGAAACATTGATTTTCCGCCGTTTGATAGTGAAAACCTCTTGAGGATAGACACTATTGAGAACAAGTATTCCGCTCTTCCATGTGAATGACCGTGGTGTCTCTACAGAAGAACTATTCAAGATAAACAAATGACGTCGATCATGTGCTGCCTCTGTGGCATTTTCTTCGGGTGATATGCGTTTGCCTCTTAGGGTAATATATCAGTGTTAATGTAACTACGGCATGGCGAATAAAGCAGTCAGCTGCCTTTTCTGAAGCATGTTTTCAAAAACCTAACTATAGCTAAAAAAAGGCTTCTAAAGTTCCAAGAGACTGAAGGGTAGTGCCTTAACCAGCAGTACCAGATCCTCCAAAAAAGTTACAGAAGTTCATCATAGTCCTTTGCTGGTTCCGCTGGTTACTCCCGATTGAAACAATGATCTGCAAGCACATAACGTTGGATACGACCTACGAGTTAAGGGGGATTCTTTTTAGGAAGGTTCCTATTCAGGACGATCGACCGAATCCCGAGTCTTATTTGACAACAAAACGTCGAGTCTTACGATTAGTCTACGGGGGTGATCTGTGTTCAGGGGTTTACCTTGTCTACCCGTGTACTTTCAAGAATGAGCGACTGGAATTTGCTCGGACTTCATTATTTTCCGACGGCGTGGTAGCATCTACTGGTTATCGTTGACATCTTTACAGCAGTCGAGAATTGTTACGTTAAGTATTTTCGAGTGAGCTAAAAAAAATTTGTATGCTTGAGGTGACCATCTTAGGGCCCCGGTCCATACAGCCGAAACAACAGTTGGACAGCCGAGGTATTAACAAGCGACCTAGATTATGAATCCTTCGGATTACTCTTTGCGTAAAACCTATCAGTTTAACTAATCAGATTGGAGCCCATTTGTCAAGTTCATTGATGCAAGGGAGGTGAATAATTAAGCCAAATTTGGCTTCCAAACACACTAGCCTACCACGACTCAATAATAAAAAAACAATCGCGATATCACGCAGTATACGCTTTTCCTGATATCCGAAAAATGGTTCCGGATAAGATCAAAATATTTTACGGAGTATAGTACTTTTTCCACGGTGAAGTTTTGGGGTACTGGAACAAGATGGTTCCTTTACGTGGAAGGCTCGCATTCGAAAGCAATGAACTGTAGGAACCATTGTACTCAAACTTGAAACCGCTGCTGCAAAAGTAAACAGGAAACGACAAAATGAACAAGGAATGGACAGAAAATAAGGGTGAATCTCATATGTTTATCATCCAACTCAACAGTCATTCTGAACTTCTCCGTTTGCTACGCTTGGCCCCTAGATAGATCCAGACTAAACGTTTGTCTAGTTGAGCTGAATCATGAAACCTGGGTGATTTCGTCTATGTATGTCTGCTTTTTAACTATCTGCCAAATGTCTACTTTTGCTTCCAATCTTTGTCGTCATTAAAGGCTCTAAAACGACTTTCACAAACTGGTAACACAGAAGGCTGAAGTTTTAGCAGTAGTAGATTTTGTTGCGTATATACACATTTTTTTACACGTGGCATCCATTCTGCAGTGCCGGATCCTTCTTGATTAGAAATATTGTTCGCCGCTTCACCGAGCACCCTGGGAATACGCAAACTATCCAAAAATTCATTGGCATTAGCAACCTAGTCAATACTCCTCAGTCTACCCAAAAATGTGAATCCAGTGGTTTTGATGGTGGCCAAAACGACACTGCAGACTAGCAAGCGGGAATCACTAGCATTCAGCAAAGGACGTCTCATATACTGGCTCTGAAATCGGTCACTGCTCTAGTTCAGGGAGTGTTCTGAACTTCCTTGGCTTTGAGTATGGAGTCAATATTATTAGCGAGCTTTACGTGCTCGCGCCCTAGTACCACCTGAACTTAACTGTTCGGGCAGAGACACCCTCCTGTACACTCTGACTTGACCTGCATCCGTTGCCTTGTTTACGAAACCGTCACCATGTGAGGATGGTTCTGAGTCTCAATGTGATGGAAGACCCTACAACGAAAATGACTGTTTCTAGAAGAGACCTTTGTAAGGAAGGTATTTTCAAAGGAAGAGCTTTATACACCAAATCATCAGCTTGGTTCCTACTTGTGAATATTCCCCGGTTACAGCTTTTGAACATACCTAGCTTCACTGTGTAAAATGAAGTTTACTTTTGAACGACCTGTATTACGAGTTGGAAACCATGGGCAGTTCGAAAGCTTCTCTTTGGCTGAAAGTCTTTGGTTGCCGCACAAATATCCTCTTTACATGCTTGCAAAAAAGACACTTCTGAAAAACAGCGCTTTGCCTAAGTAATACTCAAGTTTATCTTCATTTTTGACTCCTTATTCGTTTTGCCCACCAGTATTCTAGAGACCTGGAAAAATGTTTTAACTTATCCGGTTACCCTAATCATCCAGCAACCTCATCATTCTTAAGGAATTTTCTGACAAAAACCGCTTGCGGAAAGTACACAGACGTATATCTATATACCGGCGTCATAAATATGATACCTAACAAGTAGAAGGATGACCTGGATGGAAAAGTAAATAACAATAGGGGCTTCACTTGAAGAGGACAAATCGTGCACACACTAGTTCTAAAATTTCCGCCTTAAAGATTGCATTCGTATCTTTCAATGAAGTTCTCTACCAGCAAACTGAGGACAATCTCAGTGCAGGCTGGTAACAGGAGAGTGTACCGTGTGATGGCAAGTGCTACTTTTACAAACTTCCAGTAAAAGCGGTGGGTGAAATACACAAAATAACATAAAGCAGTGACAGGCGTGAAATTTTGGATAGCCGAATTAGCAGTTTATTGAAGAGTGGTCTTATGAAATAACCTAATTTGGAGGTGTCGAAGATCTTGTCAACAATTTCATGCCATACCGAGTCAGAAGACGTCATGACGGGTTTTTTTTCTACAGTTTGTTTGGGTTCAAGGACAACCAATGATAAAAGACGGGCTGACGATCGATGGAATAGCGGACATCAGCTCAGTGCATTTAGGTGGATTTGGCTGTGGTCCGACGTACGAATTCAATGTTCTGTTTAAGTAAGCGGGCATCCGATAGTGTGGAAAATCCTCTGTCTACGTCAGTATCGTCCGTAAATTTTGTCAGATTGAATGTGAAGTACCAAGGCGGATGTGCAGAAGGTGAAAAGAAGCAGTGATAAAGCAGTCCCCTAAGGCAGGCTATGGGATGAATATGCTCATGAGCACCAGACCTTAGCATAATAAGAGAGAATGAAAAATTCCAATCGCAAAATCAATAACTTCTGTCTTTTTCATCTGCATATTAGATGAAAGGCTTGGTTTCTTCGTGGGAAGGTATAATATATCTTACGGGAACATCGACCGTTTACATAGAAATTTCCCATTCGAAAGGGTATCATTCATTGCAACTACAATGAAAGCAACCAAAAACCACTCATTAATCTAGTATGCATGTAGCTACCAAAAACTATGCAGTTCTTCAAACAGATTTGAAATTATGACGCATGACATGCCTCCTCCTTGTCATCCTCATAGTCGATAGCACAACATCAGTGTTCGAACACTGACACTTCGCTGTTGTACAACCGTAATTTATATGAAAGTCTTATTGTGGAGAAAGGAATAAAGGTGACATCACCTACATATCCAAACACTCATTGGGACATCCTGGATACAAATTGATACCAAGAATGTCACTGACGTCAACCAGTAGCCATATCTTCCGCGTCTCCAACCAAGCACAGCGGGATCACGCCGACCCTATCCCGGAAGGCGAATTACATCCGTAGTCCCCAAACTTTTCGTAATCTTTTTCATCCCCCCTGCCAGGTCAGTGGTTGACCATCTCTCTGCTTGTGCCACTAAGAACTGGGCAGATAAAACAGCACTCTTTTCGCAACCGATGTTCTGACATGCACAATACATGACCAAACCGCCGAAGATTTTGGCGCTGGACACATTCTTCGATTGAAGTTCCGGTTGCACACCCAACCACTCGATTTCTAAATGCCACGTTGCTGATTCGCTGACATCAGTCTACACGAGCTTTGGTTCTGAGACAACGGTTGTCGAAGACCTTAAGCTCAGTTCCGTTGCTCGCAGAGGCCACGTCTCATAGCCATAAAAAAATCTCGTACAGCAGATTGATACACACACTTCTTCAGATTTGGGGATTTACCGGATAGATTACAATAACCCGTCCAGAGCCTGTGATAGCTTCCACCTTAACGTCGTCAATAGGATATGGAGACATTACAATCTGACAGGAATTTGTGGGGTCATCAAAAGCCATTCCCGGTAAACATTTGGTTAGACTTACAGCCCGGTTGATGACATCCACAGTCATATCGGGATCGACCCAGAGAAGCACGTTTAAAATGTGTTGACCCCCAGATTTTCTCTACGTTCTGGGTAACAACTTCAATTTTGTCCTTGTTTCGTGAGCTCTATTTGTCCAAAGGTGCTGCGAATCTAAATTAGAGTTTTTTCCTCGGAGAAAATGGTAAACATTACAAACTATCTGATTGACAGCTGAGTAGACATGGGTCTTTCTACGCGACTGACTGTGGTATTCCTGTGTTATTTTTCATCACGTGCGCATTGAAATGAGGCTATTTTGGTTTGTACGATAAGATGTGAGTTTTACAAATGAAACAAAACTTGGAGAAATTTTCACTAGTTTCCACATTAATACGTTTCAAGCATGTAAAACCTTGAAGATGAAAGACGATCTCAAGTGGTAACGCAAAACATAAAGAACACCGCACAAAATCGTCGACATGAATTTGGAGGTGTTAGGTAAGATGTCTACGACCGGTTCTCAAAGGCTGGGCAGAAGAATGTACCGATTTCTGGAGTACTGCTATGTACAAAAGCAACGGATCAAACACGTATCTGTTAGTTACCGATTTTCACGATTGGACAGATTTCAGGAACGTCGAGTTGCCCCCAAACTTCATGACACTATTAACTAATTGACCTGTTAATGTCCCAGTTTCTTCACAAACAGTGTCAGACTAGTTGGGAAAAGACAATGCGCTTTGCTGTACATAAAAAGAAAGAATTGGAAGAATGTGTTCGCGAACTCCAAAATGAACCTTACCAGCGAAGTAGTGACAGGAAGAGGACAAGTGACAGAGTGACCGTTTAGCTATGGTGCTTCTAATAATCGGAGAAAGTTATCTGGAAATATGAACTAAACAAATACGTTTGCAACGGTACAGCTTGGATGATCGCCGTAAATCTTAAGAGGCAACTCAGAACGTTTTCAGTCGGATGAACTTGAAAAGCAGGAAGTGATCGTTTTGTTGGATAACTTCAGAGTAAAGCTTGGACCGAACGTAAAACAGCTATTGAATGTAAGACCATCCCTTTTACGAAACAAGAATATAGAAAGGCCGCTACATGCAGAGGATACTGGTGAACTTGACGAAAGTTTGCCCGGCTTTTATATATATTTCTAATATGGCTTTTTTACATCAAGTAAACGCAAAATAAGGGTAGGCTATCTATTTCTAGATGCTTTAACAAAACTAGGATCGGAAAGTGGTTTGCTGGTGGGATAGGGGAACATAAAGATGGTGCATCCCTTAAGGGAGTTTTTACTGAGGGTGATCACCATAGGTCAGTAGCTTGACCGGTAGATAACATGCGTCGGCTTGGAAAAGTGAGAGATACTATCACTAATGGAATGAGCCAACGCACCCAGAGGTGCTTCATTAAAAGGCCTATCGATGATGTTTATTACATCCCGGCGTTTTCGCATTGCTCATCTTGGCCACTTCTACCAGAGACCGAGAGGATTCAAACAAAAGTGATAAAGTTCGGAAATGATCAATGAATACAGCGAGTAACATCGATTTTAAAGACCATTTCGTACTCATTCAGGGTCGGACGAATCGATCCCTCTTTGAACAGAAAACCCAATACGGGTTGATGATTTTGGCCGGATCACACTCGTGTTCTCCCAAATTGGGAAACACTTTACTAGTTTCAGCTACGCAACGTCAAATTTTCTCCCGCTTCCCACTTCGCTCATGAGCACTATATGTTACTATCTTGAAATTCTACCAGAAGTCGGTATCCTTTGCTAACGCGAGTGGTTATAAGAAGATCATTGATCATTACGATAAAGTCACCTGTGATGCTCGGAAACAATGTTTCTTCTTTCTTCTCGGAAACCTCATACTGAATCACTTGCTGACAATGTGACGCTGTTCATCCATCTTTTTTTTATTCTTCCTGAGGTCACCAAGCTACTTCAACTCCTGGGCAAGGACTGCGACAAAACAAACGGCCTCGGGAAAACGAACAAATTCAGTTCTACGGTAGAGGTGGCCACCTTCTGATGGGATAGTGAACACTCTGTAGCGATTTCTATGCACACTCACACGGTTTTAGGGATAAGGTCACTACAGAGAGTAACAGCATAAGCTAAAGGAGGTGCTATAGATGCCACGGCAAAGTGTTCGATTTTGAACATTTGATGGATTTGGCTGCTCATGGCACAACCTCCCTCACTTGCATTAGAGTCCTGAGGTTTGGGGGCATTTGTTTGATCGTAATGCTAAGGGTATAGCACAGTGAGATTGCCTTGGCGAGTGCCTGCCGTACGCGTGAATAGTTTTTCGACAGGCTTACATTACCGAAGAAAAACCAGACATAGTACCAGAATTTTGCCACCACACTGAATACAACAAACCACCAACAAACCATTTGCATATAAATAAGAACAAAAAACGAATGGAACATTCAACTCAATTGATCGATGAAGGCAGATGACAGACCACTAACTTTTATGTGTGGCGTCGATCGATAAAACCCAGTAGCTGAATTCTAGTCAAATATTGCTTTTGTGCTAAGTGGTGCGCACAGCAGGACTCTTTGACATTCCAAGCTCCAACTCTTCACTGCAATCAATAACATAAACATTACTGTTCGTGAAAGGCTGCTTGTAAATTTCGTGACGCATTCATCCGAAGTGCTCATATTTTCTTTTTTTATGTACACTTCGTAGTGTTTCCGAACAACTATGCATCATTCCACTTGATTAGTTATTCCAGTTTGCACATAGCGAACGCAGTTTTCGGAAGAAAATGAGCTGCGGCTCCATTGGCACATGTACTGAATTTGGAAACAGGAAGAAAATTGGGAAAGTTTGCGCGCAAGGTTGACAAAATCTTGAAGTGCTCTGTGTTGCTATTTCCCTCGATCGCGCAAACTTCTTCGGCTGAATGAAATTCGACGCATTTCACATAACTCCATGAGAAAAGATTTATGGTGGTTACCTCGTCTTCTAGTGCCGAAATAAGTGCGTAGTTTTAGACTGTTTTTTTTTGTGGATGATAAATGCCTCTTACCTGCAAGGTAGGTGCATATTTGAACATTTGTGAATCGCCAAAACTGTTGAGTCCTCCAAGGTGTCTCTTAGATACTTTCTTGCAGTAAAGGAATGCAAACGAATATGCGTTTACAGGCTTGTCAATCATCTGGCTGGCCAGGCATAGTAACAACGAAGGCTGGCTACCGGTGGTAGTGGGTAACGTCCAGACACGTCACTTTGTCACAGCCTACTAACAACAAAGCACTGAACAACAAAGTACTGACAAATATCGAAGCCAAAATTGATGAAATATATTTTTTAAAAACATTTTACATGTTGTAATCAGGTGGTAGGCAGCTCACGTTGTCGCCGATCGCCCATGGAAGCCTTATGTGCTCACCAGTACAAATCCCTACATTAGGTTCCTGATTGTTGTCCATAGAACATAGGCAACAGAAAATGAATAACTGTCCAATGAAGGCTAACCGCTGGCATTATGATTATCTTTTGTCATGTTATTTTTATACACAGTACTGGAGAATTCTGATTATGTCTTCATTCCTGTGGTCACTATTGTGCACAACGAAAAAGTCCAGTCCAACTTACCTGTAGGACTGTTCTCATCATGGTCCCCATCGTCATCCATATTAACATAAACAACCATATCGGAAACTGATGCTTAACTGCTCTACATTCACGGTGAGAGGTGGCCCTGGTATAGTGACAAGAAGTCGAGCACGAGGGACTTATTGTATAGAGGCCTCAGGTTCTTCGAGATAACGGTCAAGAATCTGCTCCTTCGAATAGCTTTGAGGTAACAGCGTGCCAAGTATTGTGTTGGAGTAGGACGCCATCAGTGGTAACGAGCTCACAAACGAGAGGTTCAGCTGGGTTCCAGGTGAGTCTCTCGCAAAACCAAATTTGTTTGCAAATGAGTGTATTTCGTCAATACCTACCCTCATTTCGCGTTGCCACGTCATGGTGAAACTCCCACCAAAAGTGATATGGAGTGGAAAACAACTTTCTTTGATGGTCGCATATATATAAACACCTTAATCTCACAAGCAGTCTGCTGCTCAAAGGATTCTGAGGCATCACTTAGCACAAGCTTGGGGACGGACTTCACCACGGACTTTTTCAAGCCAGTTTAATTCTGCTACGTAAGGAAGCATCATTGATGGAATACTCAATGGTGTCTTAGGTTTTTAGTGTGAAGAGGCCAAGCTGCACATCCATAAGGACTGCTCTGTCTTGTCATAGATACGACCTTTAACCTCAGTAAACTTCGCTTCTGACACAAAAGATGCAGAAATCGGACGAATGTAGTCTATGCCCTGGTGATGCATATATCCTTACAGAATACAGACTGAAACACACATATACGTCAAAAATACACCAATTGAAAGGAGACGCAGTGATTCTATGCTGCGCTCTTCGCTTAAACAAATGTATTTTATCTCGATAAGATGATACTTGGGATCAGAAACCCTTGGACAAATGGATTATCAAAAACGAGAGACCCGTCTGGGTACCGTGCCACATTCAACTCAGTTTGCAAACGAGCGTTTAACTCCACAAGGACACATTTTACTTCTACATGAATTTACTGTTCGGAACTAAAAACCGGCGCATTCTACAGGTACTTACAAGAGCCGATGCTGCTCCTGTATCATCAAAAGCTGCTCGTCTGGACGTGTCTGTGCCATTGTTACCTGTCCACTACCATCTGCTCGATCACTTCCTTTGAAATCAGTTTTCAATCGACTTGTACATCTACTTCGTCAAGATTACTAGCTTTGTTGAAAGTCTGTGTTGAGTCCCCTATGTGATCAATATGCTCGTTGAAAGCCACCATTTCAGAAACATCTGCCCATGTCCTTCAATATTTGTGTAGAAAGCTGCACGTGATCAGTAAAGTAAGCAGATCAGAAATAGCCTTGTCCTTTTCAATCTAGGACAGATGAGGACATCAGAGCTGTCTTAATCCACTACGCTGTGTTATGAATTTAAAAGTTCCGTATTATACACCACATGGTGCTCAATCTTTCAACACTATCCGAACCGAATGTGGCCCGGAACTCCTAAATCAGAACGGTCCCTGATATTTTGAAAATTCAAAAAAACTTCGTTGAAGTTGTGTTTTCATACTGAGTAGTCGGTAGCCTTTCTGGTTTTCCTCTGTCTAGGGAAGCCGTCCCTAAACAAAATGGGGTCAGAATCTCTGCGCCGATAGTCAAGTTTTGGAGGTTCAAGTAGGTCGGATCAATGTTTCATCTTACTGCAAGAGCAAACCACGGAATTAGGGACCCACATTGCTCATGTCGACGCATTTTATGCTAACTGAGACCGTTGGATGAATATGGAAGCTGATCAGGGCTGGAAAAGTGTTGAATCTACTATTATTCTTATTTCGGCTGCTAGTGGCTTGAATTTTCGCAAACTCTTGAACTGTGTACGGTTGCGAAGAAAACGCTACGGCAAAACTTGGCACATTTGAGGCCTGAAAAAGGACGGAAGCACACGTAACTCAGTCCTCTAGTTGTAACAGTAAGACTAACTCCTTCACTACCTCACCTGGATCCCATGCATACCATGTTACCGGCTGGTTCATTATTACCAGGACAGTAACTTAGTTATTTCTGTTCTGGGGTGAATAAGCATTATCAAACAAATTCAAACTCCCCATTAGTAGCCACCCGCAAGAAGGTTGAAAAGTGGACTAACTAGGGAGATACTACCAATGAAGGGCACGACCTTCAGTAGCGAAATGTACAATTGTAAAACAGACGTACTACTAGTATCAAATGATACCAATTTTGGTTTCAAAACGTTTCACTGAGCAATACTTGTAACGCGGGTCAACTGAATTCCTCTCCGTTTGCACATACAGTATTCGCCCCACAAGGAAACACCTGCTCTTAAGTAAAGGATACACCCTTTGAGACGTCTGGTGCACCTGGTTAGTAGCAAGTCCGGCTTCTTTGGACGTTTTCAACTAGAGTGCGGAAATCAGTCCCTTCAACCGCAGTGTATGCTCAAACACACAGAACAGCTTTGAATATGTGGAAGTGTCATACTGGTGCACTCGTAAGATGTGCCTGCATGCTTTGGTCAGAGCCTAACCTCTGGACAGAAAGGGTTTATTCTGCACTGGCTGGCTAAAATCCAGCAAGAACTAAAGACGAAAATGTCTGTCGTAAAGATGCATCTCGACAGTACAACAGAGTGATAAATATTGAGGAATTCAGAGATAATGGGTTATCGCTGTTGTTTGAACCCACTGTCTAGGTTCTGTAGCATTAATGCAAACTGCGGTTATGTTAAACTTCCGAAAGTGCTTCTTCCTTAAACTGTTAATAAACTAACTCCAGCGGTATCCTTGAAAAATGATGGCGTGACCAAACGGTTTAGAGAGCATCATAGACATCAGCTGTTTCTGTGTGACAGTCGGCTTGAATACTCACTTGGATATTAGACAAATGGCAAAGCGCATTGCTGGGACGGCCCCTGCTGGGAGATAGTTCCACCTACTCTGGAACCTGAGTGTCTATTGTCCTAGGATGTTGTGGAATATTATGAAGTGATGTGATCATTACATCTAATACAGCTGACACATATCCAAAAAGTTTGTTGGTTGCAAATATTATGATGTTATGCATCTGCCAAAGACACTCCCCAGTGTACATAACGCAGTCAGAATGCTAAAAGTTTATCGAACCTTAATCAAATTGGTCTACAGCAAGAGGTTCAACACTTCAATTTACATCAATGTGTCCGGTAACTTAGTTGAACTGTCACAACTTGGTACGGAACTCCCCAAAGAGGAAACACTTTTGCAAGGATAGTGAAATGTTTTCCAAACGGTAGTGTTTCCTCGTAGAACTGAATGCATGAATCAGACATCGCCCTCACCTTTTTCAGGGGGAATTTAGGTGTAATTTGGTGGTTTCAACATCCTCCGATAAGATTCGACTTAACTTCATATGCTCTTTTTGACATAATCCGGGTCACTTCACCACAAGTTACTGATATTTTGCTGGTTCATTAATATTCGCCGTAAATGAGCATGACAAACGTTTAGTGACAAACAAGTTCTTCATTCGGTGACAGATGTCTTCGTCTGTGCCATTTTTTGCGGTCACGAACTGTCGTATGAGGGTCATAGTGCCATGCTGAACCCATCTTGTGTAACTATGCCACTTTCCCATGCATTTTTAAGGTTACGTCAACTGGTAGTCGCACTTATGATTGTCCCCGCAGCAACCGTATGGGCCCCACAAACCGGGTTGTCAGTCACCCAGTTCAATTCGGTGTTGTGTTGGGGTACGGCTGCATATCACACTGAGCTGCTGTGTAAGCTTGGCCACACAGACCAGCCCAAGACTATCGCTATTCCGTTGGCAAGGTACCCGAATCTGGACTTCCGACGTTATGCTGTTAGCAGTACTGATGGGGACCAGGCGGGCAACGATTTAATTTTCTCTTGAATTGGCCAGTCTAAATAATCGGATCAGCATTTGCCGTATGATAGGCCATTATACATGTCACAGCAACGTTGATCTTGTCTTGTGTATTCGCCTAAGATACCGTCAGGAGGCCACATTGAAACGCTAGTTCTCTTGTTTACGTCATCAGTGCGCACAGTTGGTTAGGTTTGAGTTATTGCATAGCCACCGATTCGATTAACCGGTGGACAAAGAAAATGGGCGAAAGTGTACTACGTAACAGTTTAGGTGCATCAAACGTGCGCTAGTACACAAGTAGTAATGCGCTCGCCTAGCATTCAGATTCAGACTGCGTTAAGGCACCTTTCACTAATCACGGGCTCGCACGAACGACTTCCCGCATCAACGATTACCATTAAAAATCCCCATTTTCGACTACCGAGATCCAAAAAAGGATGTGTTATACTCGCCTGTAGGCTACAATTGGCCAGAGCATATAGCCAGTGTTTACAAATCCGACAAATTGTGACCAGCTGAATTTGAGAGAGCCTGATTTTTGAGGGTGTTTTTGTTACCGCCCCTTCTATTATCTACTTGGTTATGGATGCAATGGACAACCTGGGATTTGCACTGGTCTTGGGGATTGAATTTGAATGCCAAGACCATTTCACTGTCCACCCAAATACGAACCTTCTCAATCTCCAGCACATTTATTGGCCACTATATGTTATAAGCAAGGGGCATTCACGAATAGAGGTACAGGCAGTTCCGGCTCATCCGCATGTCCTGCTCGATGAAAGGAGTTAATAACATCCATATTCCCATACTCGTACTTCAGTGGCTTGACAACTCCTTTGTGCAGTGGTTATGCAACGAACGTGTAGCTGGATGGCAGATATTGCAAACGAGTACTGCAAAACGTCCTCAAGAATTTGCGTTACCACATTATCCAGAAAAAGTAGACGTTTTGCCCACTGCCCCACTATGCAATCTACACGCCGTACACGGTAAACAGTCTCTAGTGTTTCTATCTGCCCCATGCGGTCAGTGTTCGACGTTAGATCGCTTACTGCACGCATAGCGAACAGAAATGCAGTTGAAGGGGTGCGGAGCCTTCCATTACACAGACGTGCGTTTCATTTATTTACTACATTATGGAGAACTTCCCCGGTTACTTCCTCCATCAGAGTGGCCTTTTGCTATACTTTTAACTTAAGACATTACACTTTGGAATTTAATTTCGAGCAGAATAAACCATGCAAGTCTGGTTCATGTGTTACACCTAGTGGGTAAAATGGCCCTCATGGTGGTGAACTGGCCATTTGGAATGGACTTCTTGCCGCAGTCTACACCAACTGATAGACGGAGGTGGCTAGCAGAACAGTGGGAAACGAGACCTTATCGAAAAGCAGCTGAGATCTATCGTAACATCTTTGTCATCAACAGTTATTCACTTCGAAATGATTGAGCCTATGGTGCATATTCGTCGCATGATTGACCTAGACAGAACAGAACGCGGACAAAAGACTATGACAAACTAAGCGGCGCAGAATACACGCCAAGGATACATTCATAGGCATAATGGGTCTTAAAAGCAGGAACCCCAATATACACAATATTGATACTCATCCAGCGCGCCATCGAGGACAACCCTGTAGATGGAATCCAAGTTGTCGAAAATCACATGCGGCTGGGACTTTACCTGTTGTACTGCAGGAAACATGCTGAAAGAACATAAGCATAGCACCTGTGGTATTAGCATACTGAATGAAATCTATTGTGGTTGGTTTCCAGGCCCTCTGAAAACTGGGAGGAAATCAACGAACTAAGCTCAAGCCAACCGACGGTGTGGTCTTGTACTCTCGACAAAGCAGATACCGGAACGGATCACAGAGAAAATGAGAAATAATGTGAATTTTGGGTATTCCACAGAAGACATAGATGAAGGAAAAAAGCGTGAAAAGTATTCCATAGATACGGTATGTACAATACGATGGGTTATTATCGATGAAACTAGCCAGTTAAGTCGTTAGCCTCGAATTTCTCCAAGTCATACGGCTCAGCCACCACTTGACGACCGGCAAAATAACGTCCGTTTAAAGAAGCAATGGCGCGGTCAACAGATTCGGAATCCTGGAAGACAACGAAGATTTTAATTATCAGCTCTCCATTCTCGTCTAGTTCTTGATAGATAATGACCCGATCAACCGAACCATAATTGCAACATTCCTCTTTGACTTCATTTTCCAGTTCGTCATCACAATCATCCGGTCCCACCATGTTGCGCAAAATCAGTATTCTGCGGTGAGAAATAGGTAACGGGAAAAAAGAGTTTAAACCGATGGGCTAATAAGCATGATTCGTAGGTCAAGCGGACGTGGGTGGTCGGCGCGCAGCATGCCATAGTGAAAAGCACTAAAATCACTGCGTCATCAAGCCTACGCTACCCATAAACCGTACAGAGGCAGAAATCTGCAGAATTCGTTACGATCGGTGGTTGAAGGTAGGAATACATCCCTGAGACAGACGATCCGGTAACACAGATAAAAAGATAACACTCAACTACGACATAGTAAGATTCATCTCAAGGTCCCAGTGAAGTAAATCCCGTCCGGCTGACAGACTTCACTGACAGCAACCTCTTCGTTGCTATCGTTGCTTATTATAGACAAGTAACAATGAAATGCAAGCTAAAATGGCGGGTCTGTAGCAAATTCACTATACCGGCGTGGTTAGTAAACACTCCTCTCGTTGCAGCCATCGTGGTATCGCGTACTTACAACTAGAAGTGTATCGCGATCAAAACAGCTGTTCGTTATTTTACACTTTTTCACCTGATTAACGTCAAATATCAGTTGTTTAGTCACGTGTCATCATCATCATCATCATCACTACCAACAACAACGGCCTGGGAGTAAACACTAACGATTAAATATCACACAGCTATGGGAGAGTACTTACGTAAAGTAGGAAGGACAGGAAGTAAAACCAGGCGATAAGAGCCGTCTTTAGGGAAAACAATCGAAAGCAAGTTGCTTGCACATGCGAATAGCAATGGAATAAACACATCTGAGAATCGACGAATAAGATGTCATCTGGACTGACCCGGCATCCTCAAGAAACACGCACGACGCAAACTCAGCATTGAAAATATACCTAGGCAGCCAGAGATCTATCATGCGCAGTGGTCCTTAATATTTCCAGCAACGCTCAAAGCATATCAGATTGGTCCATTAGGAAGGCGCGAAGGTGTAGACACACAAAGTTCGTCAAAACGGGGTTACACAGAGTAGCACCCAAATGACGCGAGATGAGGTTCACGCCCGAACTGTACGATAGAACAGAGGGATTCTGGCGGCGCGGTTTGGCTCGAAGTCTTAACCAAACCCGATGAAAGACTGGGTCAGATGCTGACCCCTTCTTGTAAGCGGTTCCAGAATTTGAAGATATTGTATGCATATCCTTGGTGTTTGAAGTCATCCACTTGTTCTGATGCTACTAGTCTGGAGAATCGATACAACAGGAGAAGGCACAGCATCCCCTTTGGCGTGCAATAACAAAAGAAGATAAATAGAAGATAGATAAAAGAGGATAAAGCCCGTCGTTCAAATGAGAGTTGGGTGAAGGCGACATATTCATCCATCATGCAGCAAAACCCATCACAGATTCTAGGGTTGTTTGCATGACCATCCGGATGCTTGAAAAACTGGATCGTTGGGATCGAATCGGACCACAGTTGCCAAGTGTGGGATAATCCGTGCCATTCAATATTCACACAAGTTGGTTGGGCGTTTCCTCGCTCGGATAGATGAGGTAGTAAAAATTGGACCATTCAGCTGTAACATCTTTACGGTACCTAGCGACCACGCCACCCGAGAAAAGCACGAGGGCTAAGATACTTCCAGGTTCTCCAAGCCTAAACAGGAGCAGTTGAGATGCCGGGGCTGGGTTCGAACCAGGGACCATTAAGTTCGCGCCTTAACCACTGAGCTATCTCGAGCTTATTTCATAGTAAAAATCGTGACTGGATTAGATCATTCTCCCTCATGAGGATTTCCTCTCAACAGAAATTAATATACGATATACTACTTCCACACCGCCATTCCTTCACCCTCACCTACTGGGACCTTCAGTCTTCCGAAGGTTCCTGGCAGTAGTATGAGAAAGTTTAGAAAGTTCAAGACTTCAACCTGCAAACGAAGACAATTTATGCTGAAAAGCAGCTGTTTCAACCTTGCTGGAAACCATCACTAGTGCGCATCGGACGAATCTCTAGGGACCCGAGTCCGCGTCCTCGCTACTGGTTAGCAGTTGGAGAATCGGCTGCGAGCAGCTGATCAGCACTGTGAACAGCCTGCTACGCCTATTTTCATTATCCGGCATTCTACACAAGAAACACCGTCCTTGAAATTTACACACTGCGTGCGTTCGTGCTTTTTTAGTCAGAGATAAGGTTGTGACACATCCGCTATATGGAAACATTGCCGCTTTGGACCAGTGTCCAGCGAAATAAATAAATTCATGAGTTTGTAGATATTATGACGGTCCGCACGCTTGATGGCAGCAACCAACACCAATGAACACGGGTGAATGACATGGCTAACGCATACCGATAGGTTACAGGTGTGGGGGGGGACAGAGACCCTATGGTAAGAATAGTGGTCTATATACTGACACCATAGGCCAATAGCGACACAAATTCCCCAGCCAACCGGAGCTTTTCACAGAAGAAAAACTCGGGCTTCGAATATCCGTCAGAAAATGTCATAGTCAGTGGTACAGTTGGAAACAATCGGTGATCGACTGCAAGCCAATCAATCTTCCGACAGCGCAAAAGGATTTCGTAAACTTTAATGACAGTCGATTTGTCACTACAACGGTGAGGACAGTCAAACGCTCAGAAGCTCCGCAAACAAACCAAGTATGAAAAACGGAAAACGACTGAAGTCAAGTCTAAATGAAGTCTCAGTGATAATAATAATAATAATAATAATAATAATAATAATAATAATAATAATAATAATAATAGTCGTTCAGACGTAACGTCCTTTCATAGCCTAGCAGCCATGCCACACAAAGGAGGCACGGGGGTTGACATAGTGCTCGGGTGTCGAGATGCCACCGCTAGGTTAGAATCAGGGATCCTCCGGCCGGTAAGTTCGCGCCTTAGCTGTCATAAATACAGGGTTGCTCGAAGAGCCTACTCCATTATTGGAACAAAGTAGAGGTGAACACTCAGTTGTGCAAGAATGATCGGCTCGTTAATTCACAGTAGCACATACTCCCTTCGCTTCTGGTGTTGAGTCTAATAAAAGGTGCAGAATGGGGTTTGCTACCAAATCGAATTCGCCATACACAGAAGGGATGGTGCCGCTTTCAAGACAGTGAATTGTATGTAGTCTTCGTTTTTCGCCTAGGACGCGCTATGTGTTTGGCCAGTTTTCGTGGAGGTGAAACGTGAAGGTAACACCCCTGACAAGAATCTTCGTCCGGAAACTTATTTTGCTATCATTCAGGCGTAGATTTGTGGAATTAGATGGTATTACGTATGGTATTATGGTATTATGGTATTAGATGGCATTTACGTACTATAGTAAAAAGTACGTCGCTGGGGGACCTCGGGTGGCCATTTGTGCATGATTTTCCATTACGTGAGCACTACACGGATCCACGTTGCACACAATTATTCAGTGAGTGTGACGTAGCATGAAAAGTTGGTCGCGTAATCGGGGTGACCCTAATAGAGTCGATGTGACTGCTTGCCGGCAACGCAGGACATAAAGAACACCAAACTGGAAGGTACATCAATAAGACGCAAGGCTATTCGGTCTGAAAGTCGCTGTTAATCAACTCACCCACGAGGAGGAGGTCGAATTAGCTTTTGCATTATTACATTCCGTGCATCACGCCCGCGAATGTGAAAGTTTTCTTGCTGCTCCAACGTAGCACCGTCATCATCTTCACTGAAACCAGCGCCAACGGATGCCTCTTGAGCTTCGATGCGATCCCATGAGAGAGAACCTAAGGAAGCATTACCAATTAATCCGAAACTTACCCAAGTCACCACCTGCAGGCGACTGAATCGGGAAATTTGCGAAAGTGTTTGAGCCAGGTGACTGGAAATATAAAAAACCTGGTATAGCCTACAAGTGCTCGGATTAAAGTTTTAATAGCTTAGCGAATTGATAATAACCTAAACTAAACAACGAGTGGTATAAGTTTAAATACCGAAATTGCACGTAATTACCCGAGTGAGTTCGACTATTCGTTGTACGATGCCCTAGATTCCGGTTTCTGCTAGGGGGAGTGAAAGAAGGGACGGACGGGATGGACGGGGGAACAACGAGCATGAAAGCAAGGAAGAATGGAACTGGGACAATAAAGAGTGGGTAGGGACTGGGAGCAAAAACAAGAGCGTCAACCGATACGCCGTTCGGAGGATTTTCTTCCTTGCCCAGCAAATAGGCCAAATGGTCCCATCAACTCCAAAGCTACTAGGCGAACGATTTCAACGCCACGGCATTAAAGAGGGATGGAGAGCGGGAAGAGAGAGAGAACGTAGTTACCGTTTTCATTGAGTGTGAAAGTTCGGGACCACATCAAAACAACCAAAATTAGAATGAACATGGGAAATGTAAAAGTCTCGCTTCGTAGAGAAGAAAGCGATGCAAAAACTAATCGAGGTGGAGAGAGGTAACTTACTCGACCTTTACTAGCACTCTCAGCTTCCAGTGCCATTACTTTCGCCGTGGCCGAGGCAGCTGCCGCGGCTGCTGCAGCTGCTGATGACAGACTGGAGTTGGTCGGTGTAGGTGGATCTTCGGGCGGTGCGATTGCCTTCCCAACTCGGAGGAACTGACCTCCTAAATCAAACATATTCATGCTGGCGACAGCATCGTTAGCCGCCTGTTCGGACTCATACTCAATATAGCCAAAGCCACGATGCTTCTGGGCTTTGGTTGGATCCACGTGTAACCTTCAAGTAGGACGATGTTGAGAAAACAGTAAGCTTACTTGCAGGATGTTATCTTCCCAAATGCTTCAAAAACCAAGGCCAGATCGTCTTCGGAGAGATCAGGATGGACTCCAGCAACGTAAACTTTCTTTTCCAATTTGTACTCCGTGACCAATTCATTAATTAGTGGGTCTGCTTGTGGGAGATTACTTGGACGGCCTACTTTCAGCTGTCTGCCACCTAAGCTGGCATTATTCATCTGTTCCACGGCCAAATGGGCGGCTTCGGGAAACTCAAATTCAATGAATGCAAATCCTTTATGCTTTTGGGTAGCCGCATCCCAACTCATGGTCACGGTGCGTATGGGCCCGAAAGGTTGGAAGGCAGTCTTAATAGAGTCTTCTTTTAAATCGTAACTAATAGAACCGACATAGATACGGCTCAGAAGATTTAGAGTCTGTGCCTTTTTGGTAGCCGGCGTCTGCTGCAGCTGAAGTTGTCGCGTCTGCTTGGCCAATGCTGACTTTATGCTCTCCTCCATTGCGTATTTTTTGGCGCGCTCTATAGCTTCGCGTTGTTCCAATTCCAACTTCATTAGCATGAAGGGCTGACGTGTAAGTAATGATCCAGGACCATTGTAGACAGGTCCAGCTTGATCATAGCCCATTTTAAGCGAATTCAAAATACTAGCACCTGGCAGTGATAGGCCCAAATTAAGGCCAGTGTTTAATCCCGCCAAATTTATCATCGCCAGGTTTGTCGAGTTAATCCCGTTGGGTAGAAGTAACTGTTACCGTATGGAAATAAGAAAAAAATACTTACTGTTGAAGGATTCATGGCTTCATTCACGAAATAACCACAATCTTAGTTGGGTGAGAACCAGAAAAACTGAAATACAAATAGGAAATATGGAGATGGTAAAAGTAAGGTTTGAGTAACTGACATTAGCTATTCCACTAAACAATTCTGTAATTTCTCAGTCAAAATAAAAACAAACACCCAAGACAGCGTTCAACTGATAACACCCGATAGAAAGCTGCTGCAATTGTTCAGCTGTAGCAACCTTTCGGCGCCTATCTCCCGTGCCACTTGAGGGAAGTAGGAGGGCTGAGATGCCGCCAGGTTGCTCAAGCCTAGAGAGAAGTCAAGATGCAGAGACTGGGTTCGAACCACAGACCTTTCGACCATTAATTTCGTGCCTTAACCGCTGAGTTACCCCGTGCAAACCAAGGAGTAGATAAAGAGACACGATCCAACAGACCGAATTCTTTATCTTCGTACACACGGTAGAGACAGCCAAGTAAGCATGGTACATTACCAAACACCATAAAAATGCACGGGACTACACAGGCTTCGAAATGGGTTGAGTCGAACGCTCTTTCAGAGAGTTCAGACTTTGTGAATTCATGACTGTTCGTCGGAAATAAGATTCCATGAGCAGTGGAAAAGTGAGTGGGAAACACGGTCAGCACCGTGGAATGATATTAGGACGGACAGAAGCGAACGTCTATAAACACCCGTCATGCTATTTGCAGTAAATGGGATAAAGTGATTGCGAGATGTCCGCCAGAGTAGGGGTACGAATGGGTTTGACAACTTCGCGTTGGACCACGTCAATGAAGAATACGTAAAAAGTAGCACCCACTCAAAGGGTAAAGTAACTCAAAGAAGAATTCATCTTGGTTTTACAGAATATTCGAGGCGTTGCTGTCGCGGCCAATTAATTTACTGAACGAGATTGATAAAAATTTGAAACACCACCCTCCATATCCTGGAAAAGGTTTAGGATATCATCACCATGATCATCATCATCATCATCATCAGAAACAGAAACATCAGCGTTGACACTGATGCTTCACTGCCACACAACATACGTGTAAAGCTACTGACCGGATGATCTGTGGTTCGGACCCAACCCTGGCATCTCCACTGCTCCTGTCCAGGCTTGGCTTCTGAGTGATCATCAAAAATCTGAAGACACCTCAGATCATCTGCTCCCAGAGATCATGTCTGGCAAGCATACAAGACAGCGTCTACTGCAGACTGGTACACACGACCCTTGATCAGTGATATGCCTCTTTGCCACCACAAACGACGCAAACTGGTAAAATGGATCCGGGTCCTCAGAACGCCTGCACTGACTCCACCAGACACTTCTATCAGCATCACCAACTACACACTGATACTACGCTGCCGTCCAACCGTAACCTATCTGAAAGCCTCACTGTGAAGAAAAAAGGGGATGGAAAGTGGAAGTAGCCCTAGCCTATCACAGTCAAATCGAGTTGCCCACACCTCCAGACGTTCGGTCACACAAGCTGGATAGGGACCGACAACGCCATCGATGTTGATCAGCAGCAATATCCCGCACTGTTACGGACCGGAAGGTCCGTGGTTCGAACCCTACCTCAGCATCTCGACTGCTCCCGTATATGTTTGGGCAACCTGGCAGTATCCCAGCCCTCGTGCCTCCTTCTGCTGGCATGGCAACTAGGCACTGAAAGGGTGCTACAGCTGAACGATTTTTCATTTCACTGTTTCGAACCATGCTCAGGTGAGGATCACATGGAAGGCCAGTGACATCGATATAGTACCTACTTTTCGTGAACGCCTTCGCATCCCCCTGCCACGCCGAACAGCAAGTCAATGCTTACGCCACTCTGAAATGGACATGGAAAACAGCGCTCCTTTCGGTAAATGGTTAGTTGGCATGCGCAATACATGACCAAACCACTGTATTTTTCGCTGCTGAAAACATTCTCTTATTGAAATACCTGGTGCACAGCCGAACACTCGCACTCTAATTGTCACGTTGCGGACTCGCTGAAAACCAGCCTACACGGGCTATGGTTCTGAGACGACAGTCATCAAACACATGTGGATGACTCAGTTCTGCTGCTGGCAGAGGCCACATGTCACGACAAAACGACAACGAAATTAGCAAGCATGACACGAACCTTTGAGATTCGGGCATTGATGTCACCTGTCACACTACAATCGGAACGGCTTCCAACATATATGAAGCGCCCCACAACCTCGAGAAAATCGTTTAGCTCTAACAGCTTTCGGTGCCTAGCTGACATTCCACCGGAAGGAAGCACGAGGGCTGAGATACTTACAGGTTGTCCAAGCCTGGAGAGGAGCAGCCAGGGGTCAATTCGAACCACGGACCACCAGATTAGTAAGTTCGCGCCTGAACCACTGAGCTATCTCGAGCTATCTCCATAACCCCCAACGGCCCCCTTGGATTGTCATCATCATCATCATCATCGACAGCATGACATCAGTGTTCAACACCGATGCTTCGCCGTCGTACAACCATGATTTATTTGGAAGCCTTATTGTGAAGAAAAGAATAAAAGTGGAAGAGGGAAGGAATTTAGTGCTAGCTTACTACAATCATTCCGAGGTGCCTACACCTCCAGATACTCATTCAGACAATCTGGATAGAAACTGACAAGATTGCCACTGACTTAGGTTGGTAGCCATATCTTGCAGCGTCACCAACCAGGCGCCGTGAGGATCACGGGGTCCCCATCCTGGAAGGAGAGTAGCACCGACAGCACCAAAACGTTTCGTAATCTCCTTCATATCACTCTGCCAGGTCAACAATTGGCCAGCTCTCTGCTCCCGCCACTGTGAGTTGGGCATGGAAAACAGCACTCTTTGGCAAACGATGGTTCGGCATATGCAACACATCCCAACCAACGCAGCTGCTGGTGCTGGATACATTCTTCAATGGAAGTACCCGTTACACAACCGAAAACCCGCCTTCCAACTGCCTCGTTACGGATTCGCCGACACCAACCCACACGAGCCATGGTTCTGAGGCAACGATTGTCGAACACCTGATAATATTGAATAAAAAAGATAATCGTCCAGCTGTAACAACCTTTCGGTGCCTAGCTGCCATACCACCAGGAGGAAGCACGATGGCTGGGATACTACCAGGTTGTCTAAGCCTAGACAGGGGAAGTCGAGAGACACAGGTCGAACACCTGAAGACTTCTCAGTTCCACTGCTCGAACAGGCAAAGTCTCAGCCATACAACAAAACAGCCCGAACTGTAGCCTGATTCACACGTACACTACTTTGACGCCATAGGTGTTTCAAATTAACAAACGCGACCAGGGCCTTGCAGATTCGTGCATATACGTCATCCGTCACACTACAATCAGAACTAATACAACTTCCAGGATACGTAAAACGCTCCACAAATTCCAGTACCACTCCCTGGATTGTAAGTGGCGTGTTCAGTGACTGCATGTCCACAGGCATGATCTTACACTTTGTGGATGCAAAGTGCACACCAAACGACGGGATGACTTTGGTCAGCTCATCCAAAAACACCTGAGCCTTCTCCTCTTCGAAGAGGAGAACGATGTCGTCTGCATATTCCCGATCGACAAGGTTTTCGTCAGGATATTGGAACGCCGGGGTTTTGGAGATCTTCCAGCGTTCGTCTCATGGTTTCATCGATCACGAAGTCAAATAGGAATGAAGAGAGTGAGCATCCCTGACGGACACCGCTTTGTGTACGGAAGCTTTTGGAGAGCTCGCCGTATACACTCACACGTCTGGAAGTCTGAGAATACAAAGAGCTTATTAAGTTCACAAACGTCCGGGGTATTCCTTGGTGGGCAAGCGTGTCAAGAAGAACAAACCGGTCAACCGAGTCGAATGCGCCTTGGAAATCCAGGAATACTATAATTGCGGGTCGGTTATACGTATAGCGTTGTTCTAGCACCTGACGGAGCGTGAAGATTTGGTCAACGCAACCCCTATCAGGCCGGAATCCCGCTTGCTGCTCTCGAGTCAGTGTTTCACGAGCCACCGTAAAGCGACGAAGCCCCAATGGTGCCAAAAGTCTCGTTACTACCGGGGTCAAGCTGATCCCCCTGTGGTTACCACATTTACTACGAGCCCCTTTTTTGAAGATGGGCACTATCAACGACTCTCCCCAGTTGTCTAGGACAGAATCCTTTTCCCAAATGCAAGCAAACAGATCAGGCAAGCGCTGACTGAGGACTTCACCCCCATTTTTGAACAATGCGCGTGGGAGGTCAACCGGACCAGAACCTCTGTGGGGCATCATCATCATCATCATCAAAGACAGAAACATCAGTGTTGACACTGATGCTTCACTGCCGTACAACCATAAGGTTCGTCTAATTATATTTAAAGCCCTAGAGTGAAAAGAAGAGAAAAAGAGTGGGTGAGGGAGGGGACCTAGTGCTGGCCTATGTCAAGCGTTCTGAGGTGCCTACACCTCCAAGCGCTCAATCAGACAGTCTGGAAAGAAACTGACAGCACGAACGCCACTGACATCGATTAGCCGCCATTTCTTGCAA
>SJOL01008723.1:680979-714790 GCA_004794785.1 Opisthorchis felineus
ATATATATATATATATATATATATATAATATACATGGGGATTGGATTATGTTTACAAACTGCTGGGGCATACCCTGTTGAGCAAGTGTATTTGACAGCACTGAGCGGTCAACAGAATCGAACGTACCCTTGAAGTCAAGGAACACAAAGATTGTGGGTCGTCTGTCCGTGGCGTTGTTCTAGCACCTGACGGAGTGTGAAAATGGGCGCTATCATCTACTCAATCCAATTATCTGGAACGGTCTTCTTCTCCCAGATACGCACGAACAGGCTAGACAAGCACTGACTGAGGAATTCACCGCCATCCTTGGATAGAGCAGATGGATGATCGTTAGGATCAGCAGCACGATGGCGCTTGAGCAAACATATACACTCGGACACCTCTGATCATCATCATCATCAAAGGCAGCAACATCAGTGTCGACACTGATGCTTCACTGCCGTACAACCATAAGTTTCGTCTAATTATATCCAAAGCCCTAGAGTGAAATAAGAGGGTGGGTGTGGGAGGGAACCTAGTGCTGGCCTATGTCAAGCATTCTAAGGTGCCTACACCTCCAAGCGCTTAATCAGACATTCTGGAAAGAAACTGACAGCACGAACCCACTGACATCGATTAACCGGCATTCCTTGCAACGTCTCCAGCCGAACACAGGTGGGATCACGAGGACGCCGTCCTGGAAAGCGTACAACACCAACAACACCTAAACTCTTTGTGATCTCTTTCACGCCCTTCTGCTGTAAATGTCATGGTTGTACGAGGGCTGGGATACTATCAGGGCGCCCACACCTAGACAGGAGGACGATTAAGGTCCTCAACCGAAGCCTTTGGCCAAAAAGTCTAACCTCAGGGCAGCGGTTTTGGGCTGGAAATGCAAGTACATTACCATTTTTACGTCGCCACACATGTTCCAACCTACAACCTGGAGGGTCAGGAGACTGTGTTCGTCAGACCTCTACCCTTTGACCAATCTGGTATGAGAGACTCTGTGAGGGTTCCGCGGACACTCAATGGGTCGCCGAGGTACACAAACCGCCACACCACCGTAAGGTCCAGGTTCTTCGTGACGAGGACACTTATGAGGATGAAGGGTTTCCATATTTACATCCCACCTCCCTGTTGAAGGCCAGCATTCCGTATTGGAGGTAGTAGGCGGCCAAATGAATTGTTGAAGTACTGTGCCCATCTCACACTCACCTTTGCTGGATATCGGAGACACATTTAGACCCTAATAGTTGCGCTGACAATAGGATTTTGAGGACCAATCGAGCGAATCAGGTGGAATAGCCTGCGGACGTTCCCCGCATCTTCCATTTCTTCAGCCCTTCGGGTCCACCATACTTCCCGGTCTGTATGGACACTCAATTTCACCTGAGGTCAGATGACGAGTCAGGTTGAGTTGTAGCCGCGGCCAGGAGGAATCTGTCGCTGGCCCTCCAGCAAAGCCACGGTCCTATCAGAGATCCAATATTTGGATGAAGTCCACTGAGTTGTGCCGCGAACGGTAGTTCTGGCTTTGAGTAGCGCTTTGGATATCTGTTCCCATCGGCCGTTAATATCCGACGTCGGGCAATCCAGTAAGCTTTCGAGGAACCGGTTCTGATTGGTTCGGTTAATTTCCGGATCCAATAGCTTCTCGATGGCTAAGCTGGGTGAGAGCTGTTTGCGTAGACCTATATCTAGGTCACAAACCCCGCACACTCGTGTTACAATAAGTGACCGAGTGGTACGTACTAATCAGCCGTTTACGGAATACGAAGTACCCCCGTGTTCTGCCTACATATAAATGTGGAGATCTAACTGAGTTTATCGCAAGCTCGAACACCGCCCCCAGCCCCCGCATTACCCAACGTATTGTGAAGAGACTTCTTGTCCCAACAGTGAGGATCCTCACGGTAGAACGTCGTCCCTACAGTATTAGCATACATCGCGCAGTTTTGCTCCAGTTTGAGTCACTCGATTCACATAGAATGTCCTCGGGGTCCCAGTTTCAACCCCTGGGTTAGTCAGTTCCATTAGGTGGTCGTTCAGGAAGCTCTGTTCGCCCTAACTGAAGGTTGGGCCTATCGAGTGCCGCGGCGTGTCAAAACGTGTAGCGCAATCCCCGACCGGGTAGCCGGAGCTACTATGCTGCCTGCCTTTAAATACGAATTAGACGCAGGACGTATGTTGCGCATGCGCGGACGCGTACCCGCGATTGTCACCACGGGGGGGGGGGTTACAAAGCGCACATATACTAGGGTACCCACCGGATGGTGCTTGCTGCTGGATGGTGACACGGGGGATGTGAAATATGCTCAACATCCTTCTACTTTCCAGAGAATCAGAATCTGAATAATCCTCTCAGAAAAATGACGATGAGTAAAGAGACCCTCCGCGCCTCTCCCGCAGGCCTCCGTCATTGTTATTTTTACGCATTTAAACAATTTGCTCCAATTGCCAACGGGCGTACAAGTTGCATGAGAGGAGGCTTAAGGCCCTTAGAATCAAAGCGTTCGGAACTGTGTTTTCTCATACCCTTGTTTTAAGCCTAAAGAATAGTGGTACCCTTCTAGAAACTCGCCCGCTGGACGCAGAATTAAAATAAACATATTAATGAAACCAGGGAAGGCACTCTGTAACTAAGTATATGCACGGACATGGAAGTTTGCACAAGGAACGGAAAGAGACCTGGTTAGAATACTGGTGGCGTCTTGCGGGAGAGTAACACCACAAAACTGATGAAGCTATGCAAAATTGTGAAGGAATTCTTTCGTTGTTTGATCCATTTGTAGAGTTAACAGGTGTCGTTTGGTTTAATTTTTCACTTCAGCAACCTGTGCGTAGAACTCCCTCTCATACTGCACTCAACTTCTGCGGTGCACCCACTCACTCACAATCACGAGCCAAATGATTACAGGCTGCTCTCCTCGACAGCTATCGGTGGACCTCAACAGATGTGGATGAAGTGGATGTCCACCGGATATGCAGTATCGAGCTTGCCAAGCCTGGCCGTATTTTAAATGTACGGGTTCGCAGATGATCAGATAGACCAATTGTCCAACTCTCCTGCCTCGTTTTTTCTGCGCTTGCTGACTCTACCTTACGGGTATTATGCATTCCACAACTAGCAAGACGGCTGCCATTATCGAACTTGGTCTCCACTTCTGAGTCGGAACGACCAGTGCGAATGTTTCATTTTAATCGGGATACTCCAGGAAAAGCTGGTACATCTTTTGAATGCCCTGGAAAACGCAAACACAGAGAACTCAGGCGTCTGGACGAAAGTCAATAACGAACTTTCCCCCTGAACGAATGCCCAGCACTTTCCATCCCGGGTTCTTTGGCTGCGAAGGTTATCCAGCTCTCTCCTGCAGCAGTGAAGACCGCCACGGCGTCTCTAGTGGAGGGGCACATGAGAGAGTTCAGGACGATCATCTGGCGATCGTCCTCCAGAACAAGCACGTCAAAAAAACTGGCACAAGGGCTCTTTGGTGGCGGCGTAACGAGGCCTGAACACGAATTGCTTTGCGCAGAATGGTTATGCGGAATGAAAAGCAAGCGAACATTTGGGCTTCTACTCACAACTTCCTCTCCAAAGGATCTTAAAGCAGGCTGCAAGTATTCAAAAGGCCTTCCCAAAGATCAGGCCCCAAAGATCGCCCCCAGCGTGACAGAGCCCTTAAGGGTTTGAAGAAGGAAATAAACTTTAGCTAGGAAGATGGTTATATTGCTCGGACACTGGTGGCTACTCCGATGTGGAGATGCTTGGGGGAAAGGGGCGCGTAGCAGCTAGCAAAGGAAACGTTCAGGTAATAGGCTACACTCTCAGGATCGGTGATGAAACAAGCTTCAGTGGAACACCAACTGGTAATTTGGTGACTGTTTGGGGTACAACGCCCATGGAATAGGTGGGTAGGCATTTTGGGGTAAGAAGGGTCTTCGAGGACGGTGCTCTCTTTGCGGTATTCGAGAGACTTTTGGTCGTTGAGACTATCTCGGTCGCTTGAGAGCTTACTGATGAGAAGTAGTAACGAGAAATCCCGAGCCTCCCGATATTCGGTGTATTTTGTTACCCAAAGTTATGGTAACTTCTCAAGGCGAGAGATAACAAGGCAAAAACTTTTTATGGGACAAACAAGGTAAAGCGCGGTCAGTAGGTTGTGGCTGAAGATGCCAAAGATGCGCTGTTTGTAGAGAGAAGGAAGTAGCCCCGGTCCCGGGAGGTCATCAAAGATGAAAAAACTAGTAAACTATCTGGAGAGAGGAGAAAGAGGAAAGGACTCGGAGGAGCAGCTGGGCGGTAGCTGACTGTGTTGCAGAGAACGACGCATAGATCGATTCTTGGGAAACGTGTACCAACTGCTGCCGTAGCCAAATGACCCTCATTCAAGAATATCAGTCTAAGGTATGTAGGCCAGGAGTGGGGTTACGTACAATCTGGGACCAACCGTCTACACAATGTTGGGCAAGTAGCGAGGCATACCGGGTAGGGCCTGTAGTGGACAACCAAGAGATGCCCGACAGGCTGAAGTCATCCCGCACAAATGTAGACTATTGGGGGAGGACATGCCTAGATGACGTGATAAGGGACAAGTCAACAATATAGGCAGAGGAGGAGGCTGGCGGCAGATAAATGCAACCTACCTGTACTTGTGGGTCGGTCTCTTCCGAAGAGACCCAGATGTCCTCTGGAACCTCTTTCAGCATTGAACCTTCAATAAGGCTTGCATGAAGTTTCGATTTTGAATAAACGGTATGGCCCCCGCTGTTTGAGTGTTTCCTGTCAGAACGGTGGATACTATAACCTGGGATTGTCAGACCTGGTTGTTCAATGGGGCTAGTGGCTTGTAGATTATGCATTTTTGTCTATGACGAGCGGACATTGGACAGCAGCACTGTTGGGCTCATTGACGAGCAAACCGTACTGATTAGGCGGTTACTAACCCCCCGGTGGAGTTTGGTACTGGGGAGAATTTGGAAGTGGAGATGTGCGTACATAAAGTAGGGTTGACTGGGTGTGCCTTTGAAGTCGGTCGAGGTGTATTTAGTTGTGGCAAAGGGGTGAAGAATGAGTAAAATAGATCTTAACACAGGGTAGAAGGTAGAGCATGAGGCTCAGTACGGGGTAGTTAATGACTCTGTGGGGCATGCAGGTGGAGGGATAGATTTGTGACGAGCAGCGTTTCGTAACACCAAAGGGTACGGAGGGGATATGGTAGAGAGAAAAGTGTTGGGTGTGGAGGAATGGATGGCAGCCGAAAATGGGGCAGGAGTGGGTCAGTAGAGTGATGGAAGCAGATAGGGGTCTAAACTAGCCACCGGTCGATACGGATACGAGGTTTCACCATGAACGCTGTGCGTGTGTTTTGATGTGTCTGTCATTTAATTGTAGGGACCCAGAGCAAATTCGGGCTATCTTGTGAAGGACGAGGGACAAATTCTTGGGGGTGCAGCTGGGAGGGCTTTGCATAACGAGGATTTGATAGTAGGCGCCCGGGTTGGAAAGCTAATTTTGGCGGAGCTGGAACATGGAGAGACAGTAGGCCAGGGTGTCTGTGACGAGAGCAACTGTTGTCAACGACTGGTGCAGTCATTGCTCTGGTTAAAGGATGTGTCCAATTGGTCATTTCAGGACCCAAAGAGGGTATTACCAGGTTGATAAAGACATTCACATTCTTCACGAATGGTAAAGCATGAAGCTTATCTTTAAGAGCGACTTGGGGTTAGAGGGATTAGAAAGCTGTCAGTCTAGAAGCTATTTAGTTGGTTTGTGTAAGCCTAGTGCTAGGAGAAATCATAAAGCACTGAGAGTATGAGAGTACCATGGGAGCTTCCAAGTGAATAGTGGTGGTTGACGGCACAACAAGTTAGGTACGAAAATGTATGGGACCAGGACTACAGGGGGACAAGATGGCCGATCGTTTGAGGTGGAACGTCCGTAAGCTCCATTTACAGATGCGCTGGTAGCGTGTACGCTTGCGAGATTGATTATTTTATTGACCAAATGGAACTTCTGGGTATTTGGAGGATCAGTAGGGTCGACGTGGCTGACCTGAGGTTGGACATGCTGGCCAGTCTGATAATTTGTGAGATTCAGAGCCATCAGATTCTTACGTGTGGCATCAGAACGAGGTGTTGAGCCAGAGTATAAAATGAACATCGATACCGCGGCAGCTCCAGCGTTATCGGGGAAGTTTGCGGGCCACCAGAGTTCGATATCACTGCATATGAGGCCGTTAATTCGAGAGGGCCAGCAGACCAAGATAAGGTAATGATATTTGCAGACTAGGAATCCTGCCAAGGACCTGGCTTGCAAGGTTCAGGGGCCACAGGTGTCTATGTAAAGTTCGGTGTATGATTGGGTTTGTGGGTGAAAGGCGGAGAGTAGAAGCTCGGGGACTTCGCGTGGGAGATGGCGTTAAACTACCAGTCTTTGACAGTGGATGTCTGAGCCCAAAGAAGGGCTTTGGTGGGGAGACGCGGAGCGCCCTTAGGTCGGTGGGTCTAGGGCAAGAACCCGTACAATCATCTTCGGATGCAGCCTCAAGTCAAGGCTGGTGAAATACTGCATCCGTTGAATCATCAGTGAATTTCGTTGGCGCGTTCGAGGCCAGATATGACGCTGGTAGGTGCCCATAGGTAAAGGTGGAGGGCTCATGGTCGTAAACGTTAGCGTGGTATGCGAGGCTTAAAGCCGCCAAACAGGTTTATGTGGCACTAGGGCACTAATCAACGCCACAGTATAACGAGCTTACATAAAACCCAGGGTAAGGAAGATTTGAGAAAGGATCAGTGCCTTATTGTTGGAAAATTGGGGATAACACGTCATTTCCGACTGCATAAGATGTCGGATCAATTGGCACATTTAGTAAGCTGTTTTTTGAACTGAGAGTTCTACGGCTGCTACGCGCACATGCGTCAACGGCGATCCGGCTTGCGCAGCTGTCAAAGGAGTTGGTCGCATGGAAAGTCTGTGATTGAGTCACGCCAAAAAAATTGAATGGTGCAGCTTGGCGAAGGAAAGAGCGATACGCTTGGCAGCTTTTAGCGGCCCAATTTATATATTTGAATAGTTAATTTTTAGTCAGATGCATTTGCGGCCAAGTGTGAGCAGCTTTGATCCTTAAGGTTTAAAATTTGTGGGTGGGAAAGGAGGCCTGGGACGTCAGTAGGCGTACGGCATTGTTTTCACCTCTGAATCATATTATTTTTGGGCAATGCAAAGATGATTTCGACTTTGGGAGCCGTCGAGTTGTGCAGGCGGTGTCAAACATTTTACATGCTGCCAATGTAGCGCTCCCTGCGAGCTCGAGCGGGATGCGATTAGGGGCACTGCACGCTGACAAATCTCAGAGGCAAGTACGTCAATAAGAATCGACACTTTTCAACATTTGATAGATCCCAAGTTGCGTCAGAAGTTTGAAAGCAAACAATTTGCTATATGCTTCGGAAGGAAGCTAGTTTGCCTTCTATCTTATGAACACGGGCGCTGAGATTTGCCGGGTCTGTGGGAACCTGAGATTATTCCAGTAAGGGAAGGGGAAGAGGTCTAGTGAGTAGAGCAGGGAGATAAATGTTAGAATTACCAAACAGGCGTTGAAAAGTGATGGGGTTGAGAACTGGGTTTCCTGAATGTGAGGCGCTTCTTTTGTCAAAGTGAGGGGGTGGATGAAAGGGACTTAGAGTCCAACAACTGCTTAGAAGAAGACGGGAGTGGTGGCATTTTATGCTAATTCGATTTAGGATAGATGATGTTTGTTGATGAAGCAATGAGTAGGAACAAAACTTACACATCGTATCAGGAGCACCTCAACTTCATCAATATGTTCGGATAGTTTAGATGGGATTGTGGAAACGAACACCGGTGGAAACATTCCGACAAAAACAATAGGCCGGATGAGGTAAAGCATGTACGGCAGACTGGCGAAGAGTTGATAAAGGAAGGGGTCTTACCTTATCAGGTATACACAATCTTCAAACTCTAACCGGATAATGAAGAACATAGCAGAGTTCGTCTACTAACGTAAGCGCTAGAGCTGGGAGTTGGAACCTAAGAGGGAAGCACACACTAAACGCGAGGGTTATAATATGGATAAATATAGGATGATTGCAAGTTGTTGTGGAGACGATCGAACTGTTGTTTTATGTGAGCAACAATATGTGTATCTGGAAGTGGGAAGTCCTTAACTGTTACTGTTAAGCTTAGGCGTTAAGAAAGCCCGGTCGAATGTGGAAGGGTCACAGGGCAGAATGAGTTCAGAAAATCAGGGATCACTGTATACAAGTAATTAACTACTATGCAAGAATCAAGTGAAAGGCTATGGACGGGCTGCGGTTCAAAAGATTATTTTACAGCACCTGAATTCGAGATTTTAGTTTCTCACGAGTTGTGATACTATATAAAGCAAGAATTCTAGCGGCGGCAGTCTCGTAGAACAATGCATGCATAACGTCATTTTCAAGTGCTAAGCCGTACTTTGTTATATGCCTGTATCTAAATGATATGTACTTAGTAACGAACCTTGAGTAATAGGATACATACCTGATGGTGCAGCCTCGGATATCGGGACGCAAATGCCTCAGAAGGAGGGAAGATGCAAATGCAGTCATTCCGTGGACCTCGTCTAGGACGTAGCCGTTACCTCCCAGGATCTCCTTCGGTCAAAATGCTACGGCACACGCAACCCGTATCTCCGTATGAGCAACTGATCTTGCCAAGGGACCTTCCGTATAGCAGTTTCGAGAATGAGTTGTGCGCTAGCATCTTCAAGCGACCGTGGGAGTCCTTCAGACGTCGGTTGGTCAAACTGCTAATGTGAATCATTCCGGACTGTGCATGAACCACCCATTCGCGGCCGATCTATGGCTGGCATACATTTTTCCCTGAAGCCTCTGTGTGTAAAATGAAGTCGTTTGAGTAAAAATGTTTCATTTTGTTGCATGTATGCATAGATCGAAATTTGTTAAAAGTTGTTTTAATAAATCCCCGCCCTTAAATTTTGGCGCGCACTCACGTTGACAGTTGCAGTGCTAGGGCTTCAGATTCGTATGTTGAGAAAATCGCTGCTGTCCAGCGTCCATCCAAAACGACATTTGAGAAAACGTTAAATGAGTACATGAAGGATAACTAAGTGGTATTTGTGCATATGGCCAGCAATCGAAGCACAAGCGCCGTCTTGCGTTACGAGTAGGTGTATTATATATGCAGCGGGCAGCCGGTCGAAAAACGCAACGTCGGCAGTGAAGCATCAGTGTCAACACTGATGTTGCTGCCTTTGATGATGATGATGATCAGAAGTGTCCGAGTGTATATGTTTGCTCAAGCGCCATCGTGCTGCTGATCCTAACGATCATCCATCTGCTCTATCCAAGGATGGCGGTGAATTCCTCAGTCAGTGCTTGTCTAGCCTGTTCGTGCGTATCTGGGAGAAGAAGACCGTTCCAGATAATTGGATTGAGTAGATGATAGCGCCCATTTTCACACTCCGTCAGGTGCTAGAACAACGCCACGGACAGACGACCCACAATCTTTGTGTTCCTTGACTTCAAGGGTACGTTCGATTCTGTTGACCGCTCAGTGCTGTCAAATACACTTGCTCAACAGGGTATGCCCCAGCAGTTTGTAAACATAATCCAATCCCCATGTATATTATATATATATATATATATATATATATACTGATGGATCCAATGGTTGGATGATAGGCGGCGTTAGACACTGCTCAACTGCGAGTAAACCACTGCTGATCAACCGCTCGTGCTAATGGTTAAGGAGGAGGGAGGTAGTGAATTCGAGATCTTTTTAGTTTGGAAAGATGTGCACTACTGATGATTCCCAATGAGGAAGAAACGACCTGGCAGTGCTTCCTGGCTTTACGGCATAGACTGACTCCCATTACCGGATTAAATCTTCCTACGTCTGTTCACAAAACCAATAATTCTAAGGAGTGTCCATCATGTTAAGAAGAATATGTAATGAATTCAATACCGGTATTCTGGAAAGACATCAAGGGGACTGGAAATTCTAGGGTTCTTTCTGTTTGTTTTTCCATAAATGAAACAAGTGCTCATCCACCGCTGCAAAAGCGGTAGTGTTGGGCCTTTATTAAAAGTTTTCGGAAATTTTTGAACCAGTTTTATGTGTTCAGTGAAGAGGGAAAGATATCAGAGAGGGGGATGATCGGTTACATGATCATCATGCAACCAGCGATCCAGGTAACAAGGAAAACAATTGTCCAAACTCTACGTAAATATAGTGCCGCGGAACATGACTTTTGAATGTGTTATAATAATTTCTGAAAACTCCTTCCAAGTTCAGTGCCTTCGTGTGTGTCTTTTTCGGAATAGAAACCAGGTGATAACTGTAGAAGTGTGATTAGCTCACAATTAGACAGGAAATAGCATTTACAGTCTATCGAGGCAACCTCTCTTCGAAGTAGAATTTTATCTGGAATTCTAGATGAGTAGATATCACGAAAAGTAAAGGTGAGGATAAAGACATATAGAGCAAGTGCATTGGGCATCTTCCCGGCCACCAAGTCGTATAATTGGACGAAAAAAGCAGAAACAAGCCTGAAACACTTTCGGATTCGCAGGATTGGAACTGCCACCTTTAGGTAATAAATGCAACTGTGAGCCCCTAAAATATGGTGATATCTAAACGCATAATAGTGCCCGTTTGCTGCTGCTGGGGAAAAGTCTACGGTGGAAAGAACAGATAAAACGATCTGCCTTAATATAAAAAGCGCCCTAGCATTTGGCATTTTGTGAGTTGAGCTTCCGATGTAATTGAGTGTAAGACGTAATCATGAGGGTAGAAGGTTTGGTACTCAATTTCCTCATACGATTGGGCAGATTTTCACACTGATTGTGGAAACTCTAAGAACCCGATCTAATTTCTGTCAAAAGCAGTATCAAAAAGTCAGTATCAATGCAAATGGATAATTTGATTATGGTTGTTGCTAAACTGTCGCATAAAATGGGTTGCTCCTGACCTCTTGCTACTATCACTTGGTGAGCTAATTCTCTACCAACACGTCTACAGGCATAACTGCGAACGATTTATTTTCGTCCTTAGTACAAACTCCGGTGCAAACAGGAAGTACATATGGAGGTGAGTTACAACAAACTGTATTCTCTATGAATTGTTTGATTGAAGGGTGAGAGAACACTATTGAAGTGCACGCTATGTGGCATGGAAATGTGGAGTGGACTACTTTACAGTAACCATAAAATCTCTAATTATAGCAGGGAATTTGTAAAATAATGATAAATTCTACTCCGTGCCTCACGGTCAGTTAGAGTTCAATAACTCACAGATTGGATGACAAGAGTGAGAGTTTTGTTTCTGTAAACGTTCCAATTTCAATAATTCGTATGCAGCAAAAGTAAACCAAACGTTGAATATTGAAGTCGGCTTGGCCATGTGGATGTCCACAATTCTGTGAGCAAGTTGTTTGCGTGGCTTTCAACTCGGGATTGTTATTCTCTTCCTTCTAACTCCTTGCAGCACAAACTCAAGGGCCAGTTGGATCATCAGGGAGTTCCTACTCAGGTAAGTTTACGTTAACGTGATGAAATCTCAAGGTCTAACTTTTGCTGGTTCCTTAGTGCCGCATGACGTTTGTAACGGTCTTCTGAAACGAAAAATTCCCTCAAAATTGACCATTCCTGGATCCCGCATGTNTGATTGAGCGCTTGGAGGTGTAGGCACCTCAGAACGCTTGACATAGGCCAGCACTAGGTCCCCTCCCTCACCCACTCTTTTTCTCTTCTTTTCACTCTAGGGCTTTAAATATAATTAGACGAACCTTATGGTTGTACGGCAGTGAAGCATCAGTGTCAACACTGATGTTTCTGTCTTTGATGATGATGATGATGATGCCCCACAGAGGTTCTGGTCCGGTTGACCTCCCACGCGCATTGTTCAAAAATGGGGGTGAAGTCCTCAGTCAGCGCTTGCCTGATCTGTTTGCTTGCATTTGGGAAAAGGATTCTGTCCTAGACAACTGGGGAGAGTCGTTGATAGTGCCCATCTTCAAAAAAGGGGCTCGTAGTAAATGTGGTAACCACAGGGGGATCAGCTTGACCCCGGTAGTAACGAGACTTTTGGCACCATTGGGGCTTCGTCGCTTTACGGTGGCTCGTGAAACACTGACTCGAGAGCAGCAAGCGGGATTCCGGCCTGATAGGGGTTGCGTTGACCAAATCTTCACGCTCCGTCAGGTGCTAGAACAACGCTATACGTATAACCGACCCGCAATTATAGTATTCCTGGATTTCCAAGGCGCATTCGACTCGGTTGACCGGTTTGTTCTTCTTGACACGCTTGCCCACCAAGGAATACCCCGGACGTTTGTGAACTTAATAAGCTCTTTGTATTCTCAGACTTCCAGACGTGTGAGTGTATACGGCGAGCTCTCCAAAAGCTTCCGTACACAAAGCGGTGTCCGTCAGGGATGCTCACTCTCTTCATTCCTATTTGACTTCGTGATCGATGAAACCATGAGACGAACGCTGGAAGATCTCCAAAACCCCGGCGTTCCAATAGCCTGACGAAAACCTTGTCGATCGGGAATATGCAGACGACATCGTTCTCCTCTTCGAAGAGGAGAAGGCTCAGGTGTTTTTGGATGAGCTGACCAAAGTCATCCCGTCGTTTGGTGTGCACTTTGCATCCACAAAGTGTAAGATCATGCCTGTGGACATGCAGTCACTGAACACGCCACTTACAATCCAGGGAGTGGTACTGGAATTTGTGGAGCGTTTTACGTATCCTGGAAGTTGTATTAGTTCTGATTGTAGTGTGACGGATGACGTATATGCACGAATCTGCAAGGCCCTGGTCGCGTTTGTTAATTTTAAACACCTATGGCGTCAAAGTAGTGTACGTGTGAATCAGGCTACAGTTCGGGCTGTTTTGTTGTATGGCTGAGACTTTGCCTGTTCGAGCAGTGGAACTGAGAAGTCTTCAGGTGTTCGACCTGTGTCTCTCGACTTCCCCTGTCTAGGCTTAGACAACCTGGTAGTATCCCAGCCATCGTGCTTCCTCCTGGTGGTATGGCAGCTAGGCACCGAAAGGTTGTTACAGCTGGACGATTATCTTTTTTATTCAATATTATCAGGTGTCCGACAATCGTTGCCTCAGAACCATGGCTCGTGTGGGTTGGTGTCGGCGAATCCGTAACGAGGCAGTTGGAAAGCGGGTTTTCGGTTGTGTAACGGGTACTTCCATTGAAGAATGTGTCCAGCACCAGCAGCTGCGTTGGTTGGGATGTGTTGCGTATGCCGAACCATCGTTTGCCAAAGAGTGCTGTTTTCCATGCCCAACTCACAGTGGCGGGAGCAGAGAGCTGGCCAATTGTTGACCTGGCAGAGTGATATGAAGGAGATTACGAAACGTTTTGGTGCTGTCGGTGCTACTCTCCTTCCAGGATGGGGACCCCGTGATCCTCACGGCGCCTGGTTGGTGACGCTGCAAGATATGGCTACCAACCTAAGTCAGTGGCAATCTTGTCAGTTTCTATCCAGATTGTCTGAATGAGTATCTGGAGGTGTAGGCACCTCGGAATGATTGTAGTAAGCTAGCACTAAATTCCTTCCCTCTTCCACTTTTATTCTTTTCTTCACAATAAGGCTTCCAAATAAATCATGGTTGTACGACGGCGAAGCATCGGTGTTGAACACTGATGTCATGCTGTCGATGAGGATGATGATGGCTTAAATCGACAGGTAACCGAGGATGAGTTAGGCACCTGCAGGGCTTTCCTGAAGGATGAAACTTCATCGTGTAATTTGCGACAGATTTTGGCCAAGGATTTCGGTAATATCCTTCCGACTCAGTAGATATACATCTTCCGCTGGAAGCGCCGGCCATCTCTCATGAGTTATTGAAGGATAGTTGGGTTTTACTTTGGCAGATGATATTCCTTCAGTCCTGACAGATCTTCTGGATTGCGGGCACCTGCCCCTGGTGCAGTCAGGGATAGGTCACTTTAACCACGTATGCTTCCCCAGATGGCAGCAGATAGCACTTTTCCGACGCTTCTTGTATGTAGTAAATTTCGATGGAACACACAAGACAAGCCTTTTTGGGATGATTATTTTAAACGATCAATACATAGACTGCAGTTACAGGTTCTTCCTCATACCAGATAATATTGGTACCGGACGTCCCATCATTTATACCTTTGTGGAAAGCGAGCAGTTTTTCTCTGTTTGAACAGTTTGCTTTGTTCAGGGAAATAGTAGGCGAACTGTGTCAAGTGAAAGCTTCTGTCATGGACAACTTGTGGGCGCAAACGCTGGTGTTGAGAATAGTGTTCGGCTGCGATGTCACGTTGTGCCATTTCCATATTCGCGAAGCCATCAGGAAGCACTTACGTGTCATACGTAATCCGTGTATTTTGGTCATAGAGCCCTCTGCGAACAGCCACCATATATTCAGCGGGATGGATCACCCGGCTAATGCCGTTCAGTACGTTTTCTGTTTATCATAATACTGGCACACAAGTTCCGACAAGATCTGCAACGGCACGGACCCACGATTGTTCTCTTACCAAACGGCCAACTGGCTGTACATCACCCGCAAATAGGCTCTGCACGCACAATCCAGAATGGTACATTTCGGCAGTGTGACCAACAACCGTCTGAAAAACGATAATGGTCGCCCGAAAATCGGGTGCATCACCCTGTTACACTGGAACATGCTATGCAGGTGTCCCGGCACGCTGAGTGGCTCACGTGGGTACGTAAGATGCACAAGCCACACCACTGAGACCGATGGGAAATCCTGAGGGGCGATGACTACTTCCGCCGAATGAATATGTATGCGTGTTTTATAGCTTTGAGGCACTTGGGGCCGCGGTCTCTAAGACTGCACTACCACTGTGCTATTCTTCGTTGCTTCTTCATCCACGAACGGTGTTTGTCCTATTACAACGTCCTGGAGGACGGGATATCCCTCACACTATTTCTCAAGGCACCGCCGTCCATATTCGATGGCCTGCGTTAATAATTTAACCGGGTAGTGAATAAACTGCAGGCGCTTGAGGCCAAGAAGTCCGCCACCGTCATTAAGCAGTGGACCGCTTAGGGTCAACTGGTGCTGTGCAGAGACTCGGCGTCTTCGGCTGACGACCTGCCGTCTATGGTTATTGTAATGACTTGGACCGAAGCACGAAATACCCGCACAAGGTGTCCCGGATGTTCGTACGCGTCCGCATTTTCTGCTCCATAGTGTTGCTAATCGACCGTCATGAGCTAATAGCGCAATACCAATACCTATGCTGCAGAGCCCCGGTTTGAGGAAGGAGACGATGGTAATTTCGTGTGACGCATGTAAAGGCCGTGAGTTCCAATATGCTGTTTGCTAAACGAGGCATCATGCACTTCAGGGAAGTCCCTTATTTCTTGAGACCTGTCACTCAGCGGGCATCAACCACAGAAAACAGTGTAATATGAATCAGCCACTGAAGATGACTTCGTGTGAAGTCGGTCCTACGAGACTGCCGCAGAGGATTTGCTCGCTTTACAGTGTAAGCATAGTTCCCAGTTTGCCAGCCGGCTGCCCCATAGAGATATACCAATAAACATATGTTCCTCTCAGTTCAAGGCATCAACGGCTCGCTGGATACCACGCACCAAAAAGGCCGTACACCTTTTGCGAGAACATATGCAACAATCAAAGGCTCAACTGTTCAACTTTTAATCTCGTCTAATTTGAACCCTTGACTCTTCCAGTCGGTATGGATGTGTGCGTGTTGGCCGTGTGCGTCAGCCAGGTTCATTCAGCTGTCTGCTATGAGCGAAGTTGGACCTCCAACTGAAGGGAAATTACCCGTGACTCAACACCGGCCTGGCTATACCTGACTCAGTCCCCTCGTCTCACCCAAATCCAGCCGCCACGGATGGAGCATCACCTGTCTGAATACCGCAACCTTGACGGGGCTGTTTAGAAACCAGAGTACGTCGGTGCAACGATGGAACGGCACTGCTATACTCAGTTTGATGGCACACCCGCAGCTATTTTCTTCGTACTCTCGTCTGTCCCCTCTCTCTCACACTTAATTGCAACTACGAGCAAATTGTACACCCGGCCTCATCCGCCTCTGCGACGAGTTCGTTATAACCCGTTGAACCCTTCGTTCGGATCTAACTATCCCGGTTTTGGGATTTTACTTTGCCCCCTTCCAAAGGTTCAACGATTTTACTTTTACTGCTCATTCGGCCCTATGCAGTAGCCCTACCTGTCCCTCGCAAATATATTTTACGGATGACCTCCCTCCGACAGCAACACTAGTGGATCTCGTCAGCTTCATTGTAAACCATATTTTTGGGACGAAACTTGCTATTTCTCTCAATTTCGAATCTCTCCATTTGCGCTTTTGGGACCCTGGCCATTTACAAGAACACTCAAGGTCACTAAATACCAGCAAGTTTTTCAGCATTAGTTCAGTTCAATCGGCTTCTTCATTGAGCCGGTCGTGCTTCGTACCCCATTGTTCTAGCTTTTCCCCAAAATCTGCGATTACTTATCAAGTGACAAGCAAGCCTCCTTGATGTTGCAGTCCTCCCTGTTGTGTTTTCATTCACCACTTTCAAATAGTAACGGCCCGATCATGCCTCAATTGGTGTGCTCCCTACAATTTGGGAAATAAACCTGTTATTATTAATTTATATTATTATTATTATTATGTGTCGTGGACACCTGGCCGCAGGTTAGTCGTACGCATCAGCTAGGTTCATTCAGCTGTCCACTGTGATCAGCGCCGATTACATCCAGCTAGATTATTAAGCCTCGCGTACCCCTAGCCGAAAGTTGGTCGTTGCGTCAGCCAAATTCTCACTGCTGTAATTTCCAACCACCGACAGCTTGGTTCATTTAGGTTGAGGCTCAGTGACAGCCGTTACAATGAGCTGCTCTCCATGAACACTGCAAGCCGCAAATTGTCTGGCAAGTCCTCTGAGAAGGCTATGGCAAACATGACATGTTTCGCCAGTTGCAATGGAGGGCTCTGCTGCAGTTTTCCACAAAACTACCTGCGGGCATTGGCCACCATCGGCTGCAAGCATTCAGTCCTTCAAACCTTGTACGCGTTATCCGAATAAATTAAATGTGCCCACCATGATGATACATTAGAATAGAAATTCTGGAGGCCCTAGAACACAGAATTCAGTATTCGTTAGTCGAGCCGAATATACAGAGGAAAATTTAATTGCAGAACTGACACTCCCGCATATTTTACGTCCATGAGCACAACGTAGGCTCCAGCAAGCCCACTGAATTATTTCAACTGCAGAACTACCTGCAGCTTTTGTCCATTGTAAGCGGTTCACGTTTTACCCCAACCCACCATATCTTATTTCATTAGGCACCGGTTTTCCAGTCAGCGTTGATAGATGACCTTGAAGATTCTCTCACCTTAAAAGATCGTACACACAAAGCATTTGCAGAAAAATGCACGAGACATAGACATTCTTGGCTATGAAGTGGTAATCCTTAAATCCCCATAGTATTCGAGAAATCGATTCCAGTCTGCGAATACCGATCGGCGCTGGTTGTGCTAACGGTACATTTGAACTGAACACCGACTGCTGAGCTTGTCTGGGAGCACTTTATCATTTGGGCCCACTGTCTTGTGTGGGATCTGGTAGTCAGCGTTTGGTTAACACACAGACTAATGGAGGTAGACCGCACGGTTTATTTGCGCAACATTACTGAGGACATCACTGAGTCTATTCTCTACGAGTTGTTTCTGCAGGCGGGCCCCGTCGAGAGTGTGACGGTGAAGGGGAATATTGCATTCGTGACTTTTGAAGACGAAGAAAGTGTTCCGTATTCATGCTGCTTGTTCGAAGGCTTGCAGCTCTGTGGATCTAATATCGTCGTGCGACCGAGAGCAGGCTCTAAGTTTGTCAACACCCGTCTGCATTCCATCCCCCCTTTTACCAACGGCGCTGGCAGGCCATGTGCTCCGCTTCCCCAGTGGGACTCAACTTTTGGATCTAGCAATCCTAAAAGTCACAGTTCACAGAATTTGTCTATCGCTTCTACAGGCAGACCTTCCTCCGGGTTCGATAATTTCGGTTTTCCATCTCCCGGTGGTATGATGCATCCATCCGCGTCATTTTCTGTCCTTCCACAATTTTGGAGCCCTGGACCCCCCCAGTGTCCAGCTATCCCGAACTGTTGGACTAATAATGTATCTCCATTCCCTGGTTCAACAATCCCAAGACACAGTGGCGGAAACCACGGTTCTATGAGAAGTCATTCTGGCCGTGAGCGAAGCCCTTTAGAATCGTCTCGTTACCCGCATTCTAACAGTAAAATCTCGCTTTATGTACCCAATCCTGGGTATTCTGACCGCCGTGATAGCGGAAGGAGCACTGGGAGAAGTTACTATCGATGATTTTGTTACCAGTCTGTAAATAAATGTTTCTAATTTTTCCTGTTGTTTCTACTCACGTAACCAGTCTGATGTCAGAGTGCTTTCTAATGGTTACGCTATGGCTCCTTTTAGCCACGACTAACTTTGTTGCAATGCAGAATGGTACACAAAGTGTTTCAGTCGTTGTCGTTGTGATTTCTGGAAAAGGTGGCGTCGGTAAGTCAACAGTTGCCTCTCAGCTGGCTCTTGGGATGTGGTCCAAGGGGATGACCATTGGTTTATTGGATACTGACTTTTGTGGACCATCCATACCTCGCATTTTGGGGCTGGAAAATCGCAAGGTGAGTGGTGTATATTTGCGTTCTTTCAAACAACCTGTCGCAACGATGCATTTAGCCAGTTTTTAAAAATAATAAATCGTCCAGCTGCAACACCCCTTCGGTTTGTAGCTGCCACGCCCCCCGAAAGACCCTCGAGGGCTGCGATATCGTCAGGTTTCCCAAGCCTAAACAGAGGCAGTCGAGATGCCGAGGTCGGATTTGAGCGGAAGTTCGCGCCTTAACCAATAAGTTGTCCCTAGCTCAAGAAGTGTCTGGGAGGGGTACTTGAATCAGAAGCTAGGGGAGGGATACCCTAACAAGTTCATACATTCTCCTTTCTTGTGCTACCGGAAAATATCATTTACCCTTGCAGCTCACCCTTCATCGGCCCTCCCCGACTATCTGAGCTGCAAAGAACGTGCCCAATCTGGTGGATTCGACGTTGTTGGATTAGCTATTCGAGTTGAGCGATGCTACAGCTTCAATATCGGACCTCTTCACTCAACATACGGTCTTGGGGACGTACTCTGAGAATTTTTCTCAAAAACTAATGGCTGAAAGTCCATCTTACGAGACGCGCCGACCACGTTTGACAAGCATGAAACGAAACATACCGGATGGCACACTCGAACGTTGGTCTTCAAACTGATTTCTTTTCTACGCCGCAATGCATGCTTCATCTGTAGGAGAGCTGTGCCTGCATAATGCAAGCAGGTCATGACTTCATCGCTAGTCTGGCGGTTCGGGAGAATGGTTGGACCGAGGTACCGCAGGAATTCTTTAGCGCCAATTAGTTTATTGGTCCGCTATAATTGGGTACCAATGGAGTAAAGGTCTTGTTTTTCTAGGCTTAGAAGCACACTGGGAGATTATATTGAGGACATACTGTACAGGGAGGACAGCTGTGTCCCACAGTTTTAGTACTCCTGGATTTCCAAGACGCATTTGATTCTTCTCCGGTCCGTCCCATTTGACACACCCCGCAAGGAATGCTCCGGAAGCTTGTGGAGCTTTTATTCTCGAAAAATGTGCACTCTTGTACAAAATGTGGTGGTTGACAAGGTCACCCACTCCCTCCATTACTGTTCATTTTCGTAATCGACAAGATTAATGAGACGAACGCGAGATCTTCAAAATCCCTGCTGTTCAGGTAGCTGCTGACTCAAACCTTATCAATCTGGAATGTGCATGCGACATCGTTTTCGTCTTCTAGGGCGCAAGTGTTTTCAGATGAACTGACAAAAGTCATTTGACATGCGCCTTGCACCCACGGAGCGTAAGGTCATGATCCTGCACATTGAGTCACTGAACACTCATTACAATCCAAGTTGTGCTTTGGGCTTGTGCCTAACAGGGCCTCAATCCGTTCACAGAATGGTGGGCCGAACACTTTGGAGAACAGTTCATTTGGAAGGACTAACTGAACCCGAATGGGTCGTGGATTCCAGCTCGCCATTGTCGACGAAAGTCCAGCGTGCAATTTCATTGCTTCAGCGCAACAGTGCACTTGGACCAGACGATTTGTACTCTTCACCCTTGAAGGAAGGTGGCTATTCCATCTTAGCTAACCTAACGACTCTATTCCAAAGTGTATGGAATAGAGAAAAATTGCTACAGAGTAAAGCGCCTCGTCGATTACTCCCATATTGAGAAAGGGTGCTTGAATATCGTGCGGAAACCATCGAGGCATCAGCCTAGTGACCATAGCTTCGAAGGTATTCTCTGTCCTACGCAGGTTTATCCGTCGTGAGGAGAGTGAGATTCTCAAGAATCATGCTGGGTTCCGCCTTGGCCGGGGTTGCATCGATCATATCTTCACCTTGCGGCAGGTACACAGTCTCCTGGTCCTCCAGGTTGCGGCTTGGAACATGTGGCGACCTGTTCCATAGAAATGACAGCGCATTTGCATTTCCCGCCAAACACCGCTGCCTTGCGGTTAGGCTTTTGAGCCAAAGGCTTTGGTTGTCTGATTGAGCGGTTGGAGGTGTATGCACCTCAGAATGCTTGACATAGGCCAGCACTAGGTCCCATCCCTCACCCACTCTTTTTCTCTTCTTTTCACTCTAGGGCTTTTAATATTATATGAGACGAACCTTATGGTTGCACGGCAGTGAAGCATCAGTGTCAACATTGATGTTGCTGTCTTTGATGATGAACTGCCGCGCCACCCGAAGGATGCACGAGGGCTGAGATACTGCCAGGTTGCCCAAGCCTAGACAGGGGAAGTCGAGATGCACAGATCGGGTTTGGACTACGGACCTTCCGGTCAGTAAATTCGTGTTCTAATCACTGAGCTATCTCGCCCCAACAGCAAATTTAAGATATGATCAACCTCGGTTATAGTGAAAACTAGCTTGATTACTACAAGTATGACTCCCTCGACCTGCGCAGGACAATACCGTGGAAACTACGGCTAGTAGACTGATGCGTGGGTCGTTTTCAAACAACGTTCTTGGACCCTTTTTTAACTGACTGTTGAAATGGCTCCAGGCATTTTGTTGCGCTGTGACATTTTGAGCTGCATCTTTGCNTAGGACTGATGACTCCGTTCGTCTTGCATCGGTTTCGCGTGCAACATCTGCTCGTCACATGGCGCCGAAATCCTCAGGTATCTCCAAATCAGTATTCAAGCCTCGACACCCAGTCTATCTAGCTTCCTTCAATGTCCACACTCTGAAGCAAGCAGGACAACAAGCTGGCCTTGCTCTTACACTGGACTCGCTTGGCATTTGTGTGTGCTGTGTCTCAGAAACGAGAATTCAAGATGCCAGCACAGTGGCTGAGCTAACCGCCCCATCAGTCTCCACTCGCTTCCGGCTACGCACCTCTGGTGATGCAGAGGCTGCTGCGGCGGGATGTGCAGGGGTTGGTATCGTCCTAAGTCACCGGGCAGAAGTATCCTTGCTTGACTGGATACTTGTTGGCAGTCGCCTCTGTGCGTTGTCTGCCAGTAACAGCCTTCCCGCTACTTCCAGAGCGTCCGCTTTAGGGACATTGGTATACATCCAGCTGACATCAAACCTAACAAGAGCTTCGTCTATCTCTAACTGAAACCCAGCTATGTTTCTAGGAAAGTCATATGAATTTTGAATGTGTGGGTGACTTGCTGGCAAGTCCTGCCAGAAATCTGACCAGCTCATTTGGTGGTGAGCCTATGCCATCCACTATTGGTCTTATGGGGACACCCTCGTGAATTTTTGTGACACAAGGTCGTGTTTGGACACATTTTTTGGATACAGTCGATACCACTTGCTTTGCCCCGATGGTTTATCACCGATCTTAAATACGTCGCAATACCTTCCAACTTTAACCCTACTCTTATTCATTACTGACTTGATCGTCTCGGTACTAATTTGTCGGTAACATCCATAAGCTACGTGCTGTCTAACTTCCTGCAGATAGTCACTCTTCATGAGGACCGTGGCCTTTATCTGCTTCTATCCCAGCGTGAATAGAATAGATGGCGTAGGACTGTCAAGCGTGTGGAGAGCGGTTTTAGGTCTGTCGAGATGACAGGAGGCAGATGACATGGTGTGCAGTTATCAGCAAAATGGTCTGGGTGCAAAAGTACAAAATCCAGGCAGAGTAAGATCCACGTAACCACCTTTAACCCCAATCCAATTGTCCTGGCACCCCTCGATGCACACAGGCGAACAAAATCTGTGAACGACTCCTAAGAGGAATGTTCCATTCCTAGACCGGAAAAGCAAGGCCTCAAAATCCGGTTCTAACGTGAAGACAATCCCCCCTAACCAATCCATCGTAAATGTTAGTCATTTCCACTAACCAACAAACAGGAACATCAGACCGACACCCAGCACTGATCCAGTCGGCTAGTCATAAGAAATCTCACGAATGGTTCCCTGACCGATCAACCTGGTTACTCACTTGGCCTGACGAAGCTTTTGTGTGAAAAGCGAAGCGTTGCCCATCAACAATTCCACCGATTGTTTACCAAACCTCTCTGAAACGATGACTACCCAATCGGTCCCAAACATTTTCCAAATGATTGAAAGTCCCCGGCTCTGTTTTCTGGAAAACGATCCTTCAAGTGCACTAGTGCAGAGCGCAGTATTTTTCTTCCGCCACACCAGTACTGTGTTGGCTGTTTGAAATGAATTTGAATGTCGCTGGTTTATACGGAATGATAGCAGCCTCAGTTCATCCTTTTTGGGCTTCGCCAGAGCTCGAGATAGCTCGGTGGTTAAGGCTCGGACTTACTGACCGGAAGTTCCGTTGTTTTCAACTAATCCCGGCATCTCGACTGCTCTTGCCCAAACTTGGGTGACCTGGAAATATCTTAGTCCTCGTGCTTCCTTCGGGCGGCGTGGCAGCTAGGCACTGAAGAGGTGCTACAGCTGAAAGATTATTTATCTTTTATTTGGGTTCCGCCACAGGTGCCAATACCCTTTTTCACTGACACGTAGTCAAACTAGCTGGATATCCGCTATCTCGAAGACTGTTCTTTTTTGGTCGCTGTCTGATCAGCTTCTGGACACAGTGCTTACTCGGCTGAATGTTGACGAGGTATTACTGGCAAGTGCCGCCTTGGGATGGGCTGTTGATTAGTTTAAAGTCGCCCCGATGCTAGTTGGTTTCTGGTACAGTGTGTAGTTTTTAGTTTCCCACCAACGTTACATGTCGTACAGTCTGTGAAGTGTAGTATGCCCGAGGTTTACTCCATATCCTTACTAAATTTTATGTGGGGAATCAGTGGGAATCATAAAATTCACAAATCATCTCGTTTAATCAAGACAAAAGCATCATTTACAGAATGCCCAATTATTTTCGATGGGTACATGAATGTGCCTCAAGCTTTTTGCTTTCCTCCTTTAGATATTTGCCAAAACCTGCGTATTCATTTGTCTTTGAAGTATTTTTGGTTAGCTTTTACTCCTGTCACTTTGGTGTTAAGTAATTGGAAATCTGCAAACGAGAGAGAGAGAGTGGTCTGAGGATCATGGTTGAGCCGACGCTCGTGGTTACGGATGCCAGATAATCGCTGATTAAAGTGAATCCTCTGCTTGAGAAGTGAATTGACCGTAATGCTTAGGCACCCGTATTGACCCGCAGTATGCTTTTAAACAAAACCCAGTACTGTTCTGGTGTGCTAGTCGAAAGAGGTCTTGCCGGTTGGTTCTCCGTCTGCCTTAAATCTCAGCCAACCGAGTAACCCGCTCACTTGGCCTGACTGTGCGAAACGTTGCCCAGCTATAGACCCACCCATTGTATACCAGAATCCTCTTAAACGATAAATTCTCAATCGGCTCCAAACTTTTTCCGACTGCTTGAATTTCACTGGTGTTTAACGTGTTTCTTACAAGGTTCACGCTTGCCCCGAAGGCTGGATGCCAATTTATGCGGATGGTCCTATGCAGCGTTTACGCGTCATGTCCATTGGTTTTCTGGTGGACCAACCGGATGCCGCTGTGGTATGGCGAGGACCACGCAAATCCAGTATGATTGAAACGATGCTTAACTCAGTTTGTTGGGGGCAACTGGACTGTCTGGTGATCGATACCCCACCTGGCACATCTGATGAACACCTTACCGTTTTGAACCAGATCCAACAACTTCCTGAGGATAAAGTTGCCGGTGCTGTTATTGTTAGTACACCTCAGGTACGCTGTGTTTTGTGGGCTGTCGTTAAGCTGTTGTATCTTTTTAGCACAGCTGTCTCACCCGCACAAAAGCATGGTGATTGATTCACTTTCGTACAGACGTCGCTTTACTAGGCCGATCTTTTCCAGCGTACGTAAAAGCTGCTCTAGGTCGGTGGCTTTCGTAACACAATGACAACATTTGTTGCGCCTTAACATGTTTGGTATTGAAGAGAGTATTGATAGCTCAGTTTGTGCAGTTGATCGGTGGTTTGTCCGCTAGCGGGGCATTTAGTTTGCAACCGTACTGTCCAGTTTAGCATCCATTCCATCGGTTTGCTGATTCGCCTTTGGTTGTGACCAACAAATAAGTGTTACTCAAATTTAGTAAAATAAACAGCCCAACATTGACAGTCGCTGTATCAACCTGGTTACTACTAGCATGTACTTTTGATCCCCTTGCAACAAATTAGATTGTGCTATTCATTGGCCTGTATAGAAAATGTGGTGACTTTCCTGTGCATTTAGATTGCAAACAATCCACTTTTAAACTCATTGCTGTTTTTCCTTTGCACTCAGTGCATAATGAATGTAATTTTCGCAGGCGCTGCACACGAGGTCCATGGTTTAAATCTGTTCAGAGTAAAATACCAGATCAAAACCATTCTTCCCCGGGTTTCTCCAAAAATGTGTGACAACGGAGTCCTGGGTTGATAAGTCAGACAAAATTCGCTGTCATTTCCAGGCTGAGTTCGAATCATCCCAACGAATAAGTTCTTCAGTGGGCTATCTTGTCGCATCGTAATTGTTCACGGACAAGAATGTTTTAAGTAGGTAATGACTACTATACAAACACTGGTTAGTGATACCTAAACAGCTTGTTTGAATACAAGCCTTCGTTTGACGCGTCACACGGTTGTCATGCGGCTCGTATGAGTGATTGAGTCCGCGGTATCTCAGGATGGTAGGGTTGAGAGTATGTACAAACGGCGACGAATTCAACTTGTTTATCACCGCACATCTAGTTAGTCACACCCCTACCCGCTTTCCACGACCCCACTAACCTTTTGCCAATTAGGTTTCCGGTGATTTAGGCTTCGGTCGATTGGTCTGATGGAGAGGTTGTGTTTATGATGATTCGAAAGTTGACAGGGATGGGACAGTTAGCTACCTTCTAGCTTTGAACATTTATTAACTACATTACTTAGGAAACTGTCTCCGAGATGTATCTGTGGACGAATCTCCAGGCTTTTTGGACCACACATCCTGTCGGAATCCTAGACTTTCGTGTATTACTTCTGAGGTGTTATCTCGAGTAGAAGAAGCCAGAACAGCGTTTGTCGGCGTGCGACACTCCTGGAGTAGACCTGACGTCAGTTTCATATCAATAGGACGGTTGCGAGATGACTCAGTGGTTAGAGCGCGAATTTACTGACCGGAAGGTTCGTGGTTCGAACCCGACCTCTGCATCTCGACTTTCTCTGTCTAGGCTTGGGCAACCTGGCAGTATCCCAGCCCCCGTGCTTCTTTCTGGTGGCATGGCAGTTAGGCACCAAAAGGGTGCTACAGCCGAGCGGTTTTTTAAATTTTAGGACAGTTGCACAACACATCATTCAGAGAAATGTTGCCTCAGATGTAAAAGTTGATCTCTTCGGCATTTGATAACAGTCGCTGTTCTTGGGTATCTATCGCCGTTGATGGGGATGGGGACGCATTTCTCGCGGTAGTGGGGTGGAGTTCGTAGAACTAGTCGCCAAACGTCAACTGCGTTGGCTTTTACACGTACTACAGTTTCAAATTAACGGACTTTCCAGGTGCACCTTGTTTTGCTTGACGGTATCTAACTGGTTAGAGGCGGATGGCAAGGTAACGAATTATGAAAGGGGTGCTGTTAGATTATCGGCAGCAGAAGTTTCCCGGTCGAGGTCCAAAAGTCTGACTGTTTGGGGTTAGGTACCTGATGTGATGTGGCTGAAATTCACACACTGATGATCTTGTTCTTTTCTACTCACATAATGATGCAACGTTTCCTCACATTATTTCCCTTGCTAGTCTTCCATTATTTTGCATTCTATGCGTACTCATACAGGTGTAGTGACTTTTCAGAGTCAGGTATCCAATGTGTCTGTCGTTCGTGTCACCTGCATATTCTGAATGCAAATAAATCTAATTAGGCCAATACCTACGTCTCACTATTTATGCCAAAGCAATTTAAAAACAGTGGAAAACAACACTGTGAAAGCAAAGAAAACTTTTGCACTACTGGGCAAGCAATAAGTAACACAACCAGCTGGGCCTCAACTTAAAAGATCACGCACCGTCACCACCTGCTGTGAAAGGATCTGTGACATTGTCGTCTAATCATTCCGGTGTACAGAAGCTACCACGAAGCTAAATCATCCGGTATCACCAGTCGACCGTCGCTTACAGCCATCTACTCCATTGTTTTTTGTGTGTAGGTACTCAACTGTTTACACAGATAGAGCGGAGTGATAATTACAACAAACCAGGCGACCCGGTGAAGTCAGCTGGACGAAGTGGGTACACCACCATTGATGATATCGAATAGGAGCATCTTCGTAATCTATCGGCCCCGTCAGTTGTCTACCCAGTTATTCAGAGTGGCTTTTGCACTGCTCGGACGACAGCATTTAACACAGGTCAGCTCACCAAATATCAAACAGACCAGATCCGTGTGAACAGAAGCAGCCTTTCAACTAGGAAATGAGGTTAACGGAGAGCCTCAAGAAGTGTGGAACTCCCAATGGGCTGTCCAGAGTTTACGTCGACATTATAAGTCGTAGGGAAGCAAGTTTTCATTTTTTCCCCTGATGTGTCGGACAACAGTGGACGCGAAAGCGCCCACTATGGCGTCTGTGATCTTAGGTTTGCTTTACCTACCCGAGGAGGAGGCTGGATTGTCGTACAGAGCTGTTTTGTTTCTGTGTTCTGATTAAATTCCATGCTGAATTTCCGTGTCATTCGTTTAATCCAATCATTCATTCAGTCATCTAGTCAACCCAAATACTGTCGCGAAAATCCATTGAGCCCCAAATCCAAAGGCAGCTATTCTGTGTGATCGGATGAATGTCGATTTGAACCAGTTGGTGGATAAAGACTGGTATGGCTCCGCTCAAAATCGTCGTAAAACGAATACTAACAGGGTGTATTTATCTACTTGAATGTGGATGCCCCGCTGACTACCCGCTTGTAGGACAATTGAGTTCGCTCCCTCAGTTCGAAGTAAATTTTTGTTGGTTATCCGGAAAGGCATCAAATGTATCCGGATCTCCTGTACGAGCATCATGCTGGCAATACTGGACCTATGGTAAATATAAATTCGATTGGTAATGAAACTAGGGGTAGCTTTCTTGACATAGCTTGCAAGCTACCGCAGTATTCATTTCGAGATGAGTTGATCGCGTGTGCTATGAAAGGTGGCTAAGCAGCTCCTCTGGGCTGTGCATAGGGAATAATAACTTTAATACACAAATACGTGGAGACAGAGACCGGCCATTTTGTCCCGGCACATGCGTCACCCAAATTTCAAAGAATTTCTGTTGTATCGTTGAACCGGTTTATCTTCTTCATGAGGGGACTAAGTCAGCCAAAGCGTAAGACCAGTTATCGATCAGTAATGATGGGGTCCAGAGTAGGTGGAGTTACAAACGACTGGTCAGGTAGCTGTTAAGCTGTTCGCTGAACTCGGAAACCGGGTTGCAAACGCTTTGTCACCAGCCAAGGCTACTCACTGTCAGGGCATTAACAGTCTACTGCCAAGCAACGTATGGTGTGTGACCAGTTGATCTATCCAGGAAGAATTGCTTTTCCTGCATACCATCTGTCTTACCTCATCCACGCTGATCGAATGTTCCCACCAGACCCACGTGGTGCTTCAGAGACGTCGATGGTCAAAGACGGATTCTTCGTAGATCTTCACGTAGCGGCCTCGTGTCTGGTCCATAACGTAGAGTAAACCGTACCGCAGCAGTGTGCATTGTATCCTTGAAAGTCATAAGTGGTAGGGGTAAGCAAACGCCCTCGCCTTACCGATTCAGGAAGTAGTCCGTTTGGGCCGCCCAGGTAGATGAATTTACCTACTCCATCGGTCAGTCCGTCCACAAGTATGAGGTTTGGGTTCAGTCCTACCCAGACTTTTAATAGCAATTCACATTTAGTAGTTTTGAGGCGCAGAACCGCGCGGCAAAATCATTTTGGTTATTTGACTCAAGAAGAGTGATATCTTGGTAATTTGTTGGAATATTGGTAGCTCGGGTGCATTAGTTGGTAATTGATCAGGTGGCTGTTGATCTGTTCGCCGAGCTTGGCAATTGATTTGCAGACGTTTCGTCACCATTCGAGGAGACATCTTCAGTGCGCTGTTGGGACCCAACAGGAGACATCTTCAGTGCGCTGTTGGACCCAACAGCGCACTGAAGATGTCTCCTCGAATGGTGACGAAACGTCTGCAAATCAATTGCCAAGCTCGGCGAACAGATCAACAGCCACCTGATCAATTACCAAAGAGTGATATCTTTTGTGTACCCAGTGTACGTGGGTGAATACAGCGGAGCCATTTCAATCGCCGAAGTGTTAGTGGCACATAGGGAAGATCCAAACAGCACGTTAGTTATGAATTTGGAGAGGAGACAGCCTTGCGTGGCACCACTGGGTGTGCTGAGCTCAGGCGAAAGTGTCTCGTAGCCCCATACGCATCCGCCTGAAGAGGAGTGTCGTGCGTTTACAAAAGATGGGAATTTCGAACGACGCCTTTCATCGTCAGACGCTTCTGTAGTTTTCGACGGTGAATGGAATCGAAAGTAGCTCTTAGTTCGACCATTGTTCGTGGTCTTGTCGTCAAGTCCGAGTGAAGCCTAGCTTTTTGTGAATTCGATTCGATGATGGATAATACAAGCCAGCATTTTGGAAGTTACGGTTACTACAGCCGTGTCCTGGTAGTTTTCGCAGGTGTTCTTGCACACAGTCTAAATGTTGGAGTCACCGTTTATGTTGCATCTTTATTCCAGTAATTTTTGAGTACGGTTGTCGGGTTAGCTTCGATGGATTCACCAGCCTTGAAGACTTTGGGGTGCCGATCACCTGAACCAGTTGTTTTGTTGCACTAAAGCTGTGGAATATCGCACTAGATTTTTGTTGCCGATGGATGGCTGGTGTTAACGTTCCACTCAATATGGTGTGTTTCTTCTAGGGGTTGAGTGGTTTGGGCTGTTGAATTGCCTCTTAAACTGTTCAGCCCACAGTTCAAGTTCTGCGAATGAACTCGTTCCGTTAGCACTCGGATTAGTTGGAAAAGGGTTTGTTGCGGAAGCTTCCTCCACCTCCCGGGCTTTCACGGTTCACCAGCACTCTCTGCCAATCGGTGTACTCTTCACTATGCATTGTCCGAGGGATCTGTGTGCGTCACCACAGTCGTTTACTGCTGGCGTACTTCTGTTACCCATGGGACCTGCTGGTCGTGACAATGTCCAACGTACTGTTGAGCTCCCTCCAAATCCCCATTGTTATCACCGTGTCGGTCTATTTCTAAGACTCGAAATTGTTGAGATACATATGTGATTTTGAGGTGACAAACTGAATTGACGTGAGCCTACACGGTCAGAGTCAAGTTGTCTACCTCGAGAGGGACGGCCATCTTGAATTGAAACTCCACCAGTAGTTGATTGCCACTTGGTTCGTTTGAGCCTACAGCTGATTTGCAGTTGGTAGGGTCCAAGTAACAAGCGAGCGCTTGTGATGAACTTTTGCACTGGTTGGTAACAAATGATGTTGACCGTATAACTGAAGGAGTCACTCTTCATTATGTGTGCGGTGAGAACCAACACCGAATCGACTTCCAATTTGGGGTTCTTCCCGACTTGGTCTACCGAACCGAGCATTCCTATCACCTGCTAGAACCACAATATGTCCTTTTTGACGAAAGTGGTTACGATAAATCTCGGTAGGAATCATCTCTCAGTTTCAGGGCTGCCGTCTGTCAGCGTACGCTGATAAACAAGTAAACACCGTTTATCGCGTTGAGATACGTTTCTCTTAATTGTGTCAGTTAAACAAATGGCGAAAGGGCAACCGTTTACTGGAATCTAGTCTAGTGAGGCGCATTCAGCCATTCGGTCAGTTGACCGTACGGCTCGAGGTAGCTCATTGGTTAAGGTGCGAAGGTCCTTGGTTCGAACGCAGCACCGGCATCTCGAATGCTTCTGTCTAGGCCTGGACAATCTGGCATTATTCCAGCCCCCGTGCTTCCTTCGTGTGGCATGGCAGCTAGGCCTCGAAAGAGTATTAAAGCGGGATCGATTATTCAATCATGGGATTAAGCGCAACTTCTACTCCGCAGATATCACAAACCGTTGCGTCAGAATCACCTGACATCCGAATAGTGAAGTTCGAGCAATCTGGGTTTGTATTGAACGGTCTGAAGTGTATGACCAAGCTTCTGTTTTGTACACTTTTCAGAATCACGACCTACATCGATTTGAAAGCGAATAAAAAGCTTGAGCAAAAGAAACCTGTCGATCAAGTTGGTACGGACATTGACAGCCACAGCGAGAATGAATTCCTCCTAATTTATTAAGGGGTTGTTTTTTTCATTTGGTGGATGTTTAGGGTGGGGCAGCAGTAAATGGGTGACAGCTAATGAATCGGAAAGCCTTAGTTGAAGGGAATGTGGAATGTGAACGAACAGCCGCAAGGGCGAGTGATAACTCCTTGCTGCCCAGGCCGAAGGACGGAACTCTTTTGAGGTAATCCGCTTTGAGCCTTTGGCTCAAAAGTCCGCCCCACGAGGCAACGTTTAATGGAGTTTGCTTGGGAGATACTTGCCCTAACCAGTGACTCAATGGTCTGATCCAGTCTACTGCAGGAGACTGGATGAGTCTGAGGCTGCGCCAGGGCTTAGGTGACTGACTGGTAGTGCTGCTACACACTATTTGCGTTTGCTCCGGGCTGCTGGTAAGTTTCAGTTTTATTTCGACTGTATTATAGAATTCGCCGGCAGTCACGGCCCATCGTTGGCCGGTTTTCAAGATCGGTAGTGTTGGGCGCAAACACCTTATCCCGATATATTTTCCAACTGTTATTCTTTGTTTCAGTGCTTCAAAGTTCTTATTGTTTGTACAAATGAGCTTTTTGGCAACGTCTTTTGCATGATCAGTGATAAAATTTGCTCTTCGGTAAACACTATACAATATCAATTTGGTTCTCACGGGAGACTCAAATGAATCTCTCGCTTTTGATATCTTTCAACTGAATGTGCAAGCTAAATATGCAAATGAGTGTATTTATCGAAATCAGCCCCAAGAAGGGCAAAACAGATCGTTGGCTATCGAAGAGTTTTCAGCAAACTTGTGAGTAGTTTCCTCTATGAACATTTGCTCTTCTTTGTAGTTGCATTTTTTCCGTCATCACCCCATTTCTTCGGGTAACAATTGAATTATTCATTTTCTTAACACATCTTCCAGCGAGTTTCCCTTTGTGATGTACGGCGCGAGATCGGATTTTGTTCCAAGACTGGTTTGAAGATTCTCGGCCTCGTGGAGAACATGAGCGGTTACCGATGTTCAAACTGTTCACATTGCTGTAATTTGTTTTCCTCAGGTGGCGCCGAGTTTTTGGCCAAGGAAAAGCAACTCCCTTTTCTAGGTTAGTGACGCATTTTCTATAGTCACCCGTAAGATTGCTGTATGTCCAACCAGTTTGAAAGTCTCAAATATTGCTTCTTCAAGCAATTCTCAGTGATATTTGGTACCGCAGCTGCGTCACACAATTTAAAATCACCCCGTCATCTGAATGCTGCTTCGTCTGTAATCTGTGTACGTGTCACTTAAGCTTAATGTATTTAAACCATCACCCAATCAATTTGAATTCATCCTCGAGGGGTTACGAGATCGACCATCATCATATCATCGGAGGCAGCAACATCAGTGTTGACACTGATGCTTCACTGCCGTCCACACAGGTTTTCCAAAAGGAGTAGCAGGCTCTGATGGCAATGTGGTCTAATTGGAATCGAGGCTGGTTACTTTTTTGGCACCCCTTTTTTTAGGGGTTTCCGTTGTTCCGGAAATTGGTACTGCAAAGGAACAGTTTGTGATCTACACGCCTGAAGTGGGTGATCTCCGTTGTCTGTGCGTCTCGAGTCCAACCCAAGACGAACACCTAATAGGACTTCAGCAGTGATATGCCTACCCACTTGAATGTTCGTGTCACCAGCAACCACATCGTCGTCCGGGCTTTTAGTCCGTTGTGAAATAGTACCTAGAGCATCATACAAACCGTCCACCAGATTCAGAGCTACAGTCCGTCGGTGCGTAAACAGACACAATAAACAGGGAGTGTCGGACCTCACTTTCTACTGCTTTTTTTACCGACTGCCAAACAAACCGCGCAGAGGCGACTGTCGATGGGTATCCAATCAAGTAGAGATGCCTCTGCTCGTTCGCTCAACACCATCCCTATCCCCACTTATCCAGCTGCAACGGCCTCAACACCACAAGAGTAGTGTTTGGAAACAGACTTCGGGGTGGTTAGTGTTGTTAATGAAAGCGGATGCGCAGAAGCTCCAGCTGAGCATGGTCTGTGGCGAACAAAGCGATCAGTCCTAGTCCTGAGACCTGTTGAGAGTACTGACATTGGCCTGGGGTAGGGTAGAAAAGAAAATACGTGGATGTTTTTGAAGGGAGGCCTCAACGCTAGCATGTTTCCGCTTACCTGCCCTGCTGTATGCAGCAAGTAAAGCGGCCAGGCTGGTGATATCACGCGACGACCTATGTGGCATGGCAATATTTTTAGTTGTGGGTAGGCTGTCAGGGCACCCACACCTAGGCAGGAGGAAATTAGGGTCCTCGCCAAAGTTTTTGTCTCAATAGCTCTACCGCAAGGCAGCGGGTGTGTGCCGGTATGCTACTGCACTGATATATTTTTAAGGAACAAATCGGCGTGCCTGTCCCAACCTTGAGAACCAGGAGACTGTTCGCCAGACCTATCCACTGACCAAGCTGGTATGAGAAACTGCGGGTGTCAAAGTGGGTCACAGAGTTATACAAACCGCCATACCGCGATAAGACCTAGTTTGTATACATCGGACCAGATCTTTGCAGATCGACAAGGCATGCGCACACTAGTTCTCTGCCTTAAGTACTTTAACGAGTTTACAAATGTCAGCCATACTGAGCATAACTCGGTGGAATCGGACAGTAGGAACGAATCAACTGCCCAACAGCCAGTCAGTAGCTTTCGATATATCTCTGTTTAGTCAGGATTGTATGTACGACCAGTATCCTGTAGTTTGCAATCGCCAAGCGGCGTGGTCGAATGATTAGTTTGAGAATTCAAAGCTGGAAAATCTGTTTGCGGTACAATCCAGCTAACCTCATCCAAACATTGGATCTCTGATAAGACTGTGTCCTTGCTGGAGACCCGGCGACAGATCCCTCCTGGCCGCAATCACAACTCCACCCGACGCATCATCCGACGCCAGGTGAAACTGAGTATCCGTGCAGAC